>CM038793.1:19051898-19149847 GCA_021764765.1 Vicia sativa | reverse complement strand
TGAAACTTATTTCATGCATTGAGTTGTGTTGAAATGTTGAACTAACACCTAGTTTTTAGATTACACTTGCACTACATCTACACATGCACACAACTCACACACACACCTTGAATTCATGTTGTGACATAATTTGCATCTTTGCATATCCATACATTTGCATGTAGGATAGTTGAATTAATTTGATATGGTGTTGTTTGACTTTTATGGCATAAAATATCTTGAAAGTTCACTTTTCACAACACTTTGACACTTTACATATAATTTCTCAACATTCTTACATGTTTGCATAGCATTTAGGTAGTATTTGCATTGAGTATGTATCACTTGCATGATATCACATACACTTGCATTTTATTCATCTAAAACCACAAAAACACATTGGAAACAAGTTTATTTGAGTTTGGTGGAAAATAACGACACTTTGACAATTGGTAAGATTGGACATAATATTTGTTTTGGCTCTAACTTTTGATCCGTAATGAGTTTTTCGACTTTTCTTAATGTAAATCATGTTTCGAGCCATCTGAAGCTCTCCAGACGGTTTGGATTTGGACATGTTTGGTCCAGTCAGGGCTAGCGACTTTTGTGCAGAATATTTATGAGCAGTTGACCGAACCGTTCGCATTTTTTGAGACCCGTCTTGGCGTGTATAGCTTCGATATTTTGATAAATTATTTTGATTGTTTTCATTAGCTTGTGCCTTGTGTTTTGGCTCACTTTTCATTTTATCCTTAATGGTGATTTTGGACTCGAAAGGTGTCGAATGAACCTTTTTATACACTACGCACACATACACTTGTGTGTTGATTTTCTTTGTATATAATGTCTAATAATTGTTTAACCCTCATAACCTCTTGACTAATATGTTGTATTTTAGATAGTTGGCGCTTTGGTTTGATTAATTGAGTCATATAATTATCTCATGGTAGAACTAGTATAATTGCATTTGAGAACTATTATAATGGACTTAGCTCATTTGATGTTGTTCATGAGTTGTTTTGTATTATGTGTGTGTTGCTGCAGGTTTTCCATTCTTATGTTGCTATACATTTACATTCCATTTCTTCACCTTTGGATCATATTTTGACATGATGTGAATATAATTATATTTCCGCTTCCTTGTTATTTTTGACATGTTTGTTGACTTGTGCAAAATACATTGAGGATGTTTGGTTAGGTATAATTGTGGTACACTAACTACCCTTCTCCCATGGTTACATTTGCGTTTTATCTGGTTTTGCTTTAATGTTTCTCTTATTGAAAACACATATTACATTATTTTATGCGGATATGTACCTTTGTGGGTGTTACGATTGTTATGAGGACTTGTTTGCTTTCTGTGGTTGTATACGTATACATCCGTTTGTACATTTTTTGGGTCTAACTCCGCTTGCGGTGTTTTGCATTTGTTGCTATACTTGTTTTTGATTAACTCCCTTCTTGCGGGTGTTTTGCTTTTGTACATCTTTTGTTGCTTTGGGTCTAACTCCTTGCGGTGTTTTGTGGTTTGTACACCACGTGTACATCCTTTTGTTTTGTCTAACTTTCTTGGGCGTTGTTTGCTTCACATGCGCATGGCGTCCTCTTCTTTGATGCCTCGAGCTATTCTCACGGTTTACTCTTATTGCACGGCTGCGTTACTTGAAGTATTAGATATTTCTATAGCTTAGGTTGCTCTTGGATTTAATATCAAGTCGGGTATTTATTTTATTCCATTTACGCATTCTCTTACGGCTTTCCTAGATATCATGAGAAGTAGGGCTTCTGACTTTCTTTTGCCATGAGAAGTAGGGATAGAGATGCATGAAGGGGCTTCGTAGTTGGAGCATGTTGGAACCCTAGGTTTATTTAAAGACCCGTTTAGGAGGCAATTACATTTGCTAATTGTGTTTGGTTTGTTTTAAATCCTCCATCGCATAGGAGGTAATTTTCGTAAGTGTTTACATTTGTGCTCGCATAGGTCGGTGGTTAGGGCGACCGGCGTGGTACCACTAAGCAAAGTCCCGCTTTTTATATTTTACGTCGTAGTCATTGATATAGGGCGAGTCGGAAGGTAGGGTCCGTAGCCAACCCCTTACGATTCTAGTCCGTGTCACTCAGCACAGCGAATCGTGTTGCTTCCTTTATCGAGTCAATAATAAAAGTGGCAAGAGTTTCCTATTCGACTCTCCACACTTTCACGGGGTTCGCATTTATTGTTCGCACCATTTTCTCTTGACGAGGGTTGGATGTAGAGCTCTGGTTGACTCACGGTATGCTTTCGTTCTTGTCCGAGCTGGGACTTCCTCCTTTTCACTGGCTTGTGTGCCATTTGTTTTTTGCATTGCATTGTTTGTGTATACATCAAAGCACTTGTTTGCTTCATCCCTTTTGTCGTCTTCGACTCTACTTTAGCTGGTGATTCGAGATAAACATAGATCTAGGTGGTAAACCTTTGCATGTTCCTTTAGGATTCTCTCGACTCTACCTTAGTTAGTGATTCGAGTTAGACCTTAGGATGTAATCCATGCATGATGACATTAGGGATAGCATTAGATAGTTTCCCTTGTTTGTTTTCCAGTTTCTTTTGCATCTATGCATTTAATAAAACTAAAAATTGTTTTCTTTTTCTTTTGCAAATTAAAACACTTACTAATGGTTCAAACTCTTATTTTTAAGGTAAAAACAACCAACCAATGCAAACCTTTTTTTCCTACGGGTTTTCTTTTTGTGTTTAAATTATTTTCATAATTAAAAAACACATAACCCACCAAAACATGTGAGCGAACTACGGGCTCACGACTTTCCCATTGCGAGGGAATCGTAGGCATCTTGTCACGGGGCTTGGAGAGCAAATCATATTGTCTGAGAAAATCCCAGTGGTCTTGTCTAAAAGAAAACACGTATACATCAATCAAAGCATGTATCTTCTCAAAGAGATCCTCGGCAAGATTGTATCCAAAAATAGAAACTCATTTTGAGTTGTTTCTTTCTTTGTCTGTTATTCCTGGTGAATACACGGCAAACTCATTCAAAAGATTTATCTTGTTATAGTTATCACTTTCTTGATAATTGGTAATATCTTTAAAGCTCATTCAAGTTACATTGCCATTAATACATTTATTCACAAAGCTGAATACACAGCAAATTTCTTGAAAATTTTTACCTTGTTATAGTTATCACTTCGCTGATAATTGGTAACATCTTCAACATTCATTACCATAAACTATCACAAGGCTGATAATTGCTAATATCATTTTCATTTACCTTAAACATTGTCACGGCGTGAAGGTAATCTCTGTTTCCATGACGGTCACACATTTTGTGAATCATTCTTTCCCCAGCAGGGACATATTCACAAATTTTCCCCACCGTGTCATTTCTTTGATATCATCTGGGTAAAACTTTTTGCAATCAGTTTACATCACTCGCATCTTTTGGTATCTTAGGTCCAAAATTTGCGTATTCTGATATTTAAGTCTCTTTACACCTATCAAAACAAATATTTTCATCTTCATCTCTCAGGTTAAAGAAACTTAAATAGGGGCATCTGTCATACCCCAAATTTTGACCTAATATACCTCACATGCATCATTGCATCACTAACAATTCAGACAACATTAATCGGGTGTAGCATTCATAGGTCAAAATTAGGGTTTCATCAGATTTTCATCTGATTCAAGAGCCAACCAATTAGGGTTTGAGTTTTTCTCACCTCACTTGATCTATCTTGATCAAATCATCAACCTTGATCCTCGAGATATCCATTTTCTCATTGATCGATAGGATCGACCAATTAGGGTTTTGATCGAGCATAGGCATTCTCGATTTTTGAGCAATGAATGACTTTTTGGATAGAGATTGGTCATCATATCTTAGATACAACATCTTGACCTAATTTGGATTCAAAACATCACGAAGCTCACAGGACTTCATCGATCGATTTGAAGCGTCGATGAAAATTCATCTGCTGAAAAGTCAAACTTTGACTTTTGGTCAAATTTTCAAAACAAAACTTTTCCATCATCAAAATACTTCAAATGATCCATCATGATCATCAAAAATCAAAGAATTTGAAAAAGTCAACAAAAAGTCAAAAGTTTTTATACTTAGAAATTTTTCTAAGTGTTGAAATTTCTTACTTTTTTTCAAACTTCATGCCATTTTTTCACCTAGTTCTAATTTGAATTGGAAAAAACTCAAAACATGAAAGTTGTATCTTGTGAAACAAGCTTTCCAAAATGTCCAATAACTCTCAAATCCATGGAGTCTAGCTATACTTTTGAAATTGAAACATAAGGCTCCATGAAACTTGATTTTCAAAAGTCAAAACATCAAATTATAGGTCATTTTGTGTTTTTCTCATTTAGACCACTTGCCACCTTGCCAAATTGGGATAAGAACTGATAAAAATCAGTGAGAAGTAATAATTGAAGGATTGGATCAAGTTGGATAATTTCTCACATGGTAAAAAGGAAGTTTCCTTTCCTTTACAAATGACATTCTTACCCTTAAGCAATCTTTGATTCACCAATTGGTTTGTACTTGTTGCCTAACATTGCAATCCTATTTGCCTATAAATAACAAATTCAAGTCCAAACTACACAAAGCATCACAAATCCATGCTTTCACTCTTTACTTTTGAAAATCAAAGCATTATAGTTCAATTTGCCAAAACTTGCAATCTTGAAAATTAATGAAAACCTTTGAGTAATTTGGTGTCTAACATATCATAATATCCATATGGAATCTGTTTGAACATTAAAATCAACATAGAGCAAGCTAGAATTAGAATCACATCTCATGTCATTTTCTTGCCAAAGCGCCTTAAGACACGAATTCATGGCTAGCTTGATTAAGCGAGTATTGATCATCCAAACACCTTCCATGAACATCATATGAGTGATCGGATCATTGGCAACAAGCTATGTGAGTTTTACATCAAAATCGAGTTTCTATTTCTGAAGCTATGCGGTGGACTTGGCTGGATTGATTTGGGAAGATTTAAAACAGACCCTTCATTTAGCTTCCATACATGCCGATGGTCTTTGTAGCAATCCTCGAACAAGTTACGGAAGCGCGTTTGCATCGAATTCGATTCTCACTTTCGCAGATAAGAACACGAAATCCATTCTCATAATTCTTTGATTCTTTTGAAAAGCTCACGAGTTCTCTTTACGCACACCTAGATCAATAGCCCTCAAAAAATCCAAGAATCATCAAACATCGTCATTTAATTTGATTTTTTAGGTTTAGGGTTCATAGTGTTCTTCGAAACCTAAATCGTTCTGGGCTTAATATAAATGCAATTAACATACATCTTCATGTTCGTGATGAAAAAACGAGCAAGTTTGATTTTTATTTCATTCAATTTGATTGAGAAACAAAGATTTGAGCTTGAATCATGGAAACTGAAGATCAAAACCACGAAGAACAACGCGTGTTCATTTTCAAATTTTTAAATGTTCCAATGTTTCATTTACGTGTTCTAGCCCACTAAACACAGAAACGCGTTTGGCTCAGTGGTAGCCTCTTTGCTCTTAGTCTTCTCTGACATGTGTTCCACCCTTTGGTCATGGGTTCAATCCCTCTCAAGACCATTCTTTTTTCATAACTTTCCAATTTTTCATGTTTTTTCATAAAACTTGCACAATTTTTGACCAATCAAAACTTCTCATTTGAGATGATTTTAGACACTTGTCAATAAATACATCTATTTTATGATAGTGCAAAATTTTCAGAAAAACTTTCATCGATTAAATTTTAATCGGGCAGCAGCGTTAGAACACTTTTCAAACCTCCTTAAAAGGTGAATTTTTCAAGTTTTCGACTTCCGATTCTTTTCAAAACTTCTCATAAATCAACTTCACATTTCAAAACATTCTCAAAACCATTTTTCAAAACTTTTCATCAAACTTACATCTTTTTTTTTCCATGATCGATCCGATTTAACCGATAAAATCGATTTCGTTTTCTCTCGAATCTCTCAATCGATCATGGGCCTCCCTTATGGTGTAAGTCTCAATCCTTTTATGTACATATTTAGTTTTACTTGTACATACTCAAATCATTATTGTTAATATTCAAACATAAACATATTTCTTTTGTTTGTTTTCATTCGTTTGTTTATACACCGAATCCATTGGTTTTAGGAGAAGAATTATTCCCGATGAAACTTCTTTTTAACCAATGGGCCTCCCTTATGGTGTAAGTCCCAATCCTTTTATGTACATATTTAGTTTTACTTGTACATACTCAAATCATCATTGTTAATATTCAAACATAAACAAATTTCTTTCTTTTGTTTTCATTCGTTTGTTTATACACCGAATCCATTGGTTTTAGGAGAAGAATTATTCCCGATGAAACTTCTTTTTAACCAATGGGCCTCCCTCACGGTATAAGTCCCATAACATTCTTTTATGTACATAATATTCATTTGTATATATCAAACTCTTCAAATACATACCATTTTCATCATGCATGTCTGAGATACTCCTTTTATACTCAATGCGAACAAACTTCGATCGTTTGTTTTCACTTCACTTGTGTATACTCAAACAAAACAGTCTTTTGTGTACATATTTTCTTTGTACATATCAAATACTTTTCATACAAAAACTTTTATCTGTACATAACACAGATCCTTTTGCAAATATTCGAGCACAGATAAACTTTGGTCGTTCGTTTCCATTTCATCTGTCCATATACAGAATACCATTGGTATTGAAAGAAGCATTATTCCCTGTGAAACTGCTTTCAAATCAATGGGCCTCCCTTACGGTGTAAGTCCCAACCCTCCTATGTACACCCATCTTTGTTTGTACATAAATACTCGTTCGTGTACATATTCACTTCCTTGTACACAATTCAAACTTGTAAATAATCAAGTTGCGCTCGTTTTAAACGTTCGTTTCACAGACACTTGTTTATATTTCCTTCATAAACTCTTACAAATAAACATCATGCATTGTTTATATTTCCTTCATAAACTCCTGTGAATACATATCACACACACACTTGTTTATATAACTGTTCAGTTATTAACATAACAATTAGTCTAACCAATAGTCTCCCCACAGAGTTTAGCCTCCGCTTGGGCTTTGTACAAGATAATCCATCCCCAGCATGGGTCAGCCTCATCTTAGGCTTCATATAAGAAAACTCATTTCAACTGAGTTTAGCCTCCGCTTAGGCTTCATATAAGACATCACTCCCCTGTTGAGTCAGCCTCCTCTTGGGCTTCGTTCAAAAGAACTCCTCATTGAGTTTAGCCTTCTCTTGGGCATCATACAATGAAAGAGATAGGAAATCTCTTATGAGCCTCCTATTGGGCTTCCAATACAAAGAATCACCTACGCTAAGATAGAACCCTGAAAGGATGGTTTCCCGGTGAAATCACTTTCAAAATCCCCAGAGAGTAAAATTTCTCGGTGAAATTGCTCTTAATTCCAAAAGGATGGTTTCGGTGAAATCCTTTTAACACAAAGCCGACCATACCCTATAGCTTCCTCTTGAGCTTCATACAAGGACCCTCGATGACCCTCGGAATGCCTCCTCTTGGGCTAACAATACAGGACCCACGGGCTTCTTAAAGCATCCCTTTAATCCAATCAATTTCTCCTTGAGATTTAGGCGTTTATCATCTCTATGGAAGAAATATCTCATCTATCACATCACATACAGTCAAAAATTTTCAAACTCTTTTCAAACAAAAACATCATTAATTGTAAGTGGTAGCAGCTTGTACACTCGAGAAAAACACCCAATGCTTACAGTTAAAAGATTCAATCATCTTTTCAAAACATCTTTCTTAAACATGTAAGTGGTAGCGCATATTCAAGCAAAACACCGATAACTTACGATGAAAGATTTTAATCAATCAAACTTTTCAAAATGTATGTGATGAAATAGATTAGATACATTTTTCATTAAGATGACATTTATGCATCTCTTACTAACATCCGTTGCTTTCCACTAGCATAAGTGGGAACTACGATTGCTCGACTTTCTCAACATCCTTTTGAGAATACGTGGGCCAAGGTCTCATCCTTGCCGAGCAAATTTCTATCTCTCGGACCAAACAAACCATAGATCACAGATCCGAGCTCAAATGCTCTGATTCCCACTAGGGGATATGTATGCAGAAGATCCACAGATCTTTGCGAGCACAATAATAATAAACATTAGAATCCCACATAACCTATCTTTCTTAAAAATCCAAAGGAGAAACTTTCCCAATCATAGAAATAGCAATTAAAAACACCTGACATATCAAGCGTATTCATATATAAAGGCGTAGATAACTACATATATTTAGGGTGCTCCATCTATTCCTTTATATAACAATCCCCCTTACTCAGAATCTCCCCAATGCGTTGCGTCTAGTTTGCGCTAGTCGTTACGCATATCAAAATCAATTGAGGGTATTTCAGCTTTCCCCTTTTTCATAATCATTAAATCATCTTTCTTGTGTTAAAAATAATAAAGCTTGATGCTCGCGGCATCTTTATAAACAAATCAAAAGATTAAATCGTTTCGAGCCAGAGAATCCGAACTCACGTTCACATTCCTCTAGCGCGACACCTTTTAGCGCGAACACTATTATACTTCCTTTGATCGCTTTCTAAGAAGTATACTGGATGTCGTATTCGGTCAAGATCATTTGCCATCTTGCTATTCTTCCGGAGAGAGCTGGTTTCTCGAATACGTATTTTATCGGATCCATCTTGGAGATCAATAAGGTAGTGTGAGTCAACATATACTGTCTTAGTCGGCGAGCAACCCAAGCCAGAGCGCTGCAAGTTTTCTCGAGCTGTGTGTATCTTGTTTCACAGTCGGTAAACTTTTTGCTAAGGTAGTATATTGCATACTCTTTTCGACCAGACTCGTCATGTTGCCCAACACACCCATTGAGTTCTCTAATCTTCAAGTACATGATAAGAGGTCTTCCTTCGGTGGCGGCATCGGGATAAGAGGATTACGTAGGTACTCCTTGTTTTGTCGAAGCGATCGGCAATCGTCGTTCCACTCTACTACTTGATCTTTCTTGATAACTGAAGATTGGCTCCTGATAGCGATTAGATGTGCAATGAATCGCAATGTAGTTCAATCGTCCCAGAAACCTCGAATTCTTTCTCGGTGTGGAAGGCATCTCTGAATAGCTTTAACCTTGGCGGGTCAACTATACCTTTAACATCGACAACAAACCCTAGGGGTTTACGGATCGGACTCAAAGGTGCACTTGTTAGGATTGAGTCTTAGTACGTACTTCTTAGTCTATCAAACACGCAAATGATCGAGATGTTCTTCTTGATCGTGATCGAGTACATCGTATCGTCAATGTAGACCTCTATCTCGTGATGAATCATGTCACGAAATAGTGCCACCATGGCATCTGATAAGTGGCGCCTGCATTCTTGATCCGAGCGGCATGACCTTGAGAAAGTGCCCCACTTGTAACAGTAGTCTTCTCCATGTCTTGAGGCCATTTTGATCGATTGTAACGGAGAAACCATCCATGAAGGAGAAAACCTTATGTTGGCGGTGTTGTCAACGAGCGTCAATATGAGGAAGTGGAAAATCGTCTTCGGACTCGCTTTGTTCAAATCTACGTAATCCACACACATTAGTACTTTACCATCTTTCTTGATACGGGTACCACATTCGCAACCTTCTGCGGATGAAGTGACGACTAGGAAGCTGGCGTTGAGCGCTTCATAACCCGACTTTGATTTTCTCGGACATCTTAGGACGCATGCGGAGGTCTTACGCTTTATAGGGAGAAAACCCTCTTTTGTCGATGTCGGTGTACCACAATGTCAATGTCTAAACACGGCATATCTTCGTATGACCAAGCAAAACCTTGATATAGTCTCGTATCGAACTAATCTCTTTTTGAAACTGTTCTCAAGACCGCTCTATCTTGATCTCTTTTACATCTTCATTAGTACCCAAATTCACAACCTCAATGACTCTTCGTGTTGTATAACTTGCTCTTCTTCTTTGTGTGATCGACAAGTTCTCTGGCACCTCACAATCTTCCTCACCTTCGTCTTCGGCTTGGTAGATCGGATTATCGAAGTCATATTTAGCAATAGCATAGCTTTTATCAACGAGATTCGGAGTGATTCTGCAGTGTATCAGGTGGGTGTGTGTAAGAAACACATAGCTTTTCAAGGGGTGATAAAGTAAAAGAAAGAAAACAACATTCAAATGCAAAAAGTCCAATGATTTTATTGAATGAAAATATGCAAATGACAGATAATAACCCTCACAAACGAGCCATGATGCCCCGGGCAAGGCACTAGGCTTAAAAGTTTAGCAAAACAAAAAACAAAGGCAATTACTCCTGTCTAAAGGAGATTGGTATGACGTCTTCAGTCTTCCAATTGCTGAGTTTGTTGTTGGGAATTGGGAAGATCCACTTGCTGATGTCGAAGTCATTGTCGTCGTCTTCTATAACATGGATCCCATTCTGGCTAATGCGGAAAGGAAGTTTGTCGGCACGTTCGCGGCGTATCATCTTCTGACCTTTGATGGTGAATCCTAAACCAGCCTTGTCAGATTTGAAAGGGAGATCAGGGAGCTGACTCCAAATAGTACTACCTCCTTCTTCAACTGCGGCTTGAGCATCCTTCTGCGAGGCCATCCTAGGTGGAACTTGTGTAACTTCAGAAGTAATAGGAGAGTCAATAGGCACGACTCTTGGAACTGTTTCGAAAGCTTGACAAGGAGTCTCGAAAAATTCCCCTTCCATCTCGAGATATCGGAATGACTGCAGATGACTGACCATGTATTCCTCTTCACCACATACTGTAACAACCTTCCCCTTCATTGGGTATTTCAGCTTCTGATGTAAGGTAGAGGTAACAGCGCCTGCCCCATGTATCCAAGGGCGTCCAAGTAGGCAAGAGTAAGCTGGACGGATGTCCATGACAAAGAAAGTGGAGTCAAAAGTCTGGGAACCGACTTTAACAGGGAGAGTGAGCTCTCCAAGTACTGTTCATTTAGAACCATCAAAAGCTCTTACAATTATGTCACTAGGCTTCAAAACCAATCCTTCAACATCAAGTCGGTCAAAAGCACTCTTCGGTAGGATATTCAGAGCAGAACCGGTATCCACCAAAACATGAGATAATGTAACGCCCTTGTATTCAACAGAGATGTGCAAGGATTTGTTGTGTTTCCTTCTGGCAGGAGTCAAATCAGCATCAGAGAAGCCTAGGCCATAGTTGGCAGCCAGGCTAGCAATACAAACTTCAAATTGATCAATAGTAGTGTCTTGCGGTACGTGAGCATTCTTCAGAAACTTCACCAAGGCTTTAGCATGAGTCTCAGAGCACAAGAGCAGAGCAAGCATAGAGATTTTGGACGGAGTCTGTCCCAATTGTTCCACAACATTGTAGTCACTCTTCTTGATAATCTTCAGGATTTCCTCCATTTCTTGTTTGGAGGTGTCTTCAGCAACTTCCTTTGGTACTTCTGTCTGAGCAGGATGAGTTACTGGTTCTTTCCCCTCTAGCTTCGGGAACTGGTTGAATAGTTGGAATGCGAGCTGGAGTCGCAGTGTCTTTTGGAGGAGAGATCTCTGGAGAAAATACTCTTCTAGTTCTGGAAACCTTACTTGATCCGGTGATGCTGTCAATGTCAGGAATGGTAGCCTCAACTGTGATGTCCTCGATGGTCAGAGGGTCTTGCTTGACACCATGATAGTAAACCTCAGCTCCGTAGTTCCAGGGTATAGCTTTGTCAGAGGTGCCACTCTAGGCACAGGATCAGCAGAGGAAATCCTTATTGTGTTAACATCAGCATAGTCTTCTGGGAAATCGTCTCCCCATCCGGTCGTCTTAACATCTTCAATAGGAATTTTGTAGCTTTCAGGAACAACGTACTTCACCATGTAATCAAACTTTCCACTTGGCTGCCCCAAGGTATCCCATACTTCTGGTACGACTTCGCTCACATCTTTGATCTTCAGATTCTTAGACAAGTCTTCACACAGCTTCTCCACAGGTAATGGTTTCAGAAATAACACTTCGCGGTTATCCATCATGCACTGAATACGTCTTCTCAACCAAGCGCAACCATTAGGTGTAGACGGGCACCAACGACAGTTCTCTGGGCATCCTGGATTGACACCGGCTTGCAGCAAATTCTTCTTAACAGTCATCAGAGGAATAGTCAAGTCATCTATATTAAAAACATAAGAGCTCTTGTCAATAGCATTGGAACTTTTTCCGTGGTTAGGCATAGGTGCATTGATCACATTTGGAGTCTCAACAGGAGGATCAAACTCAATCTCTTTAGCTTCAATCATGTCTTGAATCTTGTTCTTCAGAGCCCAATAATCATCAGTGTTATGTCCTGGGCTGTTGGAGTGGTAAGCACACTTAGCATTAGGATTGTATCTCGGAGAGGAAGTGTTGATGTTTTGAGGAGGATCCCTCAAAGTAATTAGCTCTGCTTTCAACATGTGTTGCAAGGCTTGTGACAATGGCATGTTGATCTTCGTAAACTGTCTTCGTGGCGTGTTCTGGTTACGCGCGTTGTCTCGCTGAGGTTGTGCTGATGTAGGATTGGAGATCACAACTGCCCCCACAGATTGAGCACGATCGGTCTTGGCTCGGCTTTTCTGACCATACACAGCATTGGCTTGTTTCTTACCACCAAAAGATCTCTTCGCAACATTTGAGGATGACTCTACCTGAATCTTTCCGCTCTTGATTCCAGCTTCAATACGCTCTCCTATCAATATCAGCTCGGTGAATCCGGCTGAAGAGTTTCCAATCAGATGATTGAAAAATGGGCCTGTCAGCGTTCCCATGAACATATCAACCAACTCCCTATTGGACAAGGGTGGTTGAACTCTGCCTGCTAGATCTCTCCATTTCTGAGCATATTCTTTGAACTTCTCATCGCGACCCATAGACATGCTTTGTATTTGCATGCGAGTGGGTTCTAATTCAACATTGTACTCATATTGCTTGTAGAAAGCATCCGCTAAGTCACTCCAGGTACGGATGTGGTCACTTTCTAGCTGATAATACCACTCCAATTGAGTTCCGGACAAACTCTCTTGGAAATAATGAATCCACAACTTTCTATCATCAGTGTGGGGGTTGATCTTCTGAACATAGGACTTCAAATGCAGCTTCGGACAAGAAATGCCATCATACTTGGCAAAAGTAGGAACCTTGAACTTGTGAGGAATCACCACACCAGGGACAAGACTCAGGTCATCAAAATTCAGCCCTGACATCTTCAGATTTTCCACAGCATTCAGACGGTCTTCAAGTTGCTTGTATTTGTCATCCTCATAAGAGTACTGATCATTCTCATAATCTTCTTCCTTCTTCTCAGGCTCACACTGGTCTTCTTCGTTGCCCTTGACACTTCCCTCAGTTTTGACAGTTTCTGAGAGTTCTATCCGGCTGACCACTTTAGGACCATCTTTGTGACGTCTACCCATGTTGAGAACACCAATGGCCTTCTTCTTTCTGTTGATGAGCTTCTTCAGATCTTCTTGGCTTTGGACCAAGCTGGTGAACATCTCTTGGAACTGAGCATTCTGAGCCTGGAGATCTTTGACAGTCTGTTCAAGGGCCATTTCTGCTAAAATAAATAGCGAGAGAATGAGAAAACCAATCTTCAATGTACCTGTTATGCAATGTTATGCCATGATATGCGATGTTTATGTAAATGCAATGCAATGTTTTCAAGGACCTTAGGAATTTAAATTTGTTAAACAAGCATGAACAAACATTTATTAGTTCTTCTTTTATTCTTTTTTTTTACGTACAAAAGATAGCTCAGAAAAATAAAAGAACAACAATCCTAAAGCTCTAAGTCTCCCATGGGCGCTTCCTCTTGGTGCCAAGGTAGGCGTTGATGTTCCGCTCCTCGTGAAGTAGCTTGGTCAACTCTAGTACCTTCTTCTCGCTTGCATAGCACTGAGCTTCAAATGTATCCCTTTCTTCTGTTAGTTGAATCCAGGATCTCCTCAAGTCTTCAAAATCAGTAGGCATGTCGGGATGGAGAACGGTATAGGATACGTCACCTATAACAACAGGTTCCATAATTACTGGTAACATGGGTGTAAATGGCATCATGAGGTTTTGAGCTCGAGCTCGCACCCATTTGAGGTAAGGTTCCCAAGGAATGGCGTTTTGGTGTCCCAAAGTCTTGGTATCAGTCTTCTTTACCATGCCCCAAGCGTGTATGAACCTTCATCAGTAATTCTGGAGATCATGGTTGTAGTCGAACACAATATCTTGGAGAAGCATATCATGAGGACCATCTCTTCGAGCATAACCAAACTGACGTAGAGCTAGAGAAGGGTTGTAAGTAATACATCCCCTTATGCAAAGGAGTGGTACATTAGGGAATTCTCCACAATGCTCAATGAATGTGAAGTCCTTTTGAGAGAAAAGACACCGACATATATCTGAATGAGAGAGTGACATCAGTCTTTGAGACCACTTCAACCTTTGCTCGTTCTTCAATACTGATGGAGGAAGGTGCGAAATAAACCACCTGGAAAGTAACGGTATGCAACACATGAGAGTTCCTTGTCTTTTGATAGTACGAGTGTGGAGAGAATGTAGAATATCTCCAAGTAAGGTAGGCACATGATTACGAGTGAGGAATATCTTGATGGTGTTCACATCTATGAATTGATCCGAGTTAGGAAATAGAACCAAACCATAGATTAGCAAGGACAAGATGTCTTCGAATCCTTGGAAACTCATAGCTGTGAGGAATTCTCGGGCTTTCTTTATCAGGAACTTAGCAAGTAAACCCTTAACTCCGCTTCTTGTTTCCTAATTGGCTTCAATGTCTGAGCGCTTTAGATGTAGCGCTGATGCGATGTCTTCGTACCTAGGAACCTTTTCTAAACCGGTGAATGGCATTTGATCAAGAGTAGGTACCCCAAGTAGCTTAGAGAACTCTTCCAAGGTAGGAACTAACTGATAATCTGGGAATGTAAAGCAATGGTGTTTCGGATCGAAGAACTGGAATAGGTCGTGCATCATATCTTCTTCAAAATCGGAGATAACCAAGTCAAGTAGATAACCATGTCTTTTGATGAACTGAGCATGATCAGGAATTTCTGAAACCAAATCTTTGAGCTGAGAAGGTATACCCATGAAGTTGATTCGGATAGTCTTTCTAGAAGCCATAATCCACAAAGCAGCAAAGATAAATCCCTAGGTCCTTGAAATAGTTAGAAATGATATGCAATGCGATGATGTCATGATGTCATGTTTAGCAAGCACACACAATTCACACAATAGCCCTAGGTTTAAGGCTTGCATGAGGTATAGGTGTCTACCCTACCAAATGTTTGAGTTGGTTCATCCTGTCCTATAATAGTGTGGGTTCTAGGAATCTCACATCATTCATCTTTCGTGGCGTTTATTTCAATACGACTACCAAGTGGTCGACCGAAAATATCCCAAAGTCTGATCTTAATGGCGTAGCATCAGTATCAACCAACCTTGATACGCACCAAAGGCCATCTCACTACCTTCTAATGGCCAAGATGGGTCAATTAGGGTTCTAAAAGTTGAGTTAGTGTTGATGACACCACGAAGCCAAATACTATCCTCAACTTGGAAATGAAGAGTATCGGGACATCCAAAGTGTCACACTAACGTAGCCATCATGTTGACCGTTTGGGTATCGCTAACAGTCGACGATCTATTGCTACTTACCTAAGGAAACCTAGATCCGGTGTAGGATCTCCCACAAATATAATACCCAAGCACCCTTAAGATAAAGCATACAAGTCAAGCGAGCGGTAAAATGATCTAAAAATCCCTAAGGTATTCTCTCTTTAGGGTGTCTCCCGTGAGTCGCCAATTCGTAAGGCGGTGAACCGACTTTGAGATTTTGTTTTGCTTTTTATCGCAAATGTGCGGATAGCAAGAGTCGCCACCGACTTCTTTTATCCAATTAAGGGAAGGTGAAAAGAACGAGAAAAAGACCTTCGTTAGATTAAGTAAGGAGAAGGTTATGAAAAGGGAAGGTGTTAGCACCCCTTTTCATCCGTAGTTACCTACGGGCTCTTAGTTGCTTTTTAGCTCACTTTTAAAAATTGCTTTCTGTGTGTTTGACAAAAATGTTTTGAAAAGGCATTTCGCTTTGACTTTGTAATGATTCATGTAGAAATGTATACAAAGTGTTCGGAAATGTTTCGTTTTGAAAAGAGTTTGAACTTTGACAAAAGTGCGTGGTGTGAAAAGTATTTTGTTTGAGCAAGCAACTAAAAGTATTATTACCTACTCAGAATGGTCGTTTTCGTGTTGTTTTTGTTTCCTTTAGAATAATGCTATCCATACCATTAGTTGGTAGGTAACCCTATTCGTTGGATGTAGAAGGGACGTTCGAAAGGACATCGGATGGTCATAGAAGGCAACTTGTAGGAATATCCTAGCATATTCGAAGGGACGATCATCATTTTTCGTAGGCAACAATCGAGGGACGAGATCATGTTTTCGTAGGCCACGTCGAGGGACTCATGATCTTTGATTCGAAGGGACTATGATGATATGTTTGTAGGCAACGATGCTAGGATACCTCTACGTTCGAGGGACTTGACCATTTATTCGAAAGGCAACGAGAGAGAAATACCCTAAGGGGTGCATGTGTGAAGAGAGTATGTTAAATTCAAATATATTATCTTGCAATTAGAAGTGACCTATGTCCGTTTTTATCTTGCCATACACGCCTAGTTGCTAACAGTTTATAGGGTGCAGAAAATAAATTGCGGAAAGTAAAATGCGGAAAAATAAAGTCCTACGCTATTACATGGCTTTGGGGCAGTTACATAATAGGAGTGCGGAAAGTAAAAGTCCTAATTAATCTATTACATCCCATAGGCAGTTACATAATATTGAAAAGAAAAGCAAAAATAGTCGAAACGTTACAACTGTGGCGGATACATAATCGGAAAATATGAGAAATTCGCATAAGAGAAAAAGGTTAGTAAAAAATAAGATTTTTGAATGAGGAAAAAGAATTTAGATTAGTAATGATAATTAGATGATAAGATAATTTTTTGGGAATTTTCTGGATCGATTTTGATAATTAAAAGCAATTAAAAGTCAATTTAATGGTTAATTAACAATTAATTAAAATATGCATGTAAAAATATTAATTTTAATGTCAAAAATTAAATAAACATTTTTCTGATTAAAATGCAAAAGGAAAATATTTTTTGTGATTTTTAAATGCATGAGAAAAATATTTAAAGATTAATTAAATTGAATGGAAAATATTAAAAGAAAAATAGAAAATATGTTAGTTATGGAAAAGTGATAAAAACGAAATTGCCAGGGCCAAGGATCGAACTCGTGCCCCCCTGGAGAAATCAACCAACGCGTTGCCATCTGAGCCAAGGTGTCTTGGTGTTATGGATATGCAAACAATGTATTATAAGGGAAAACGTGTCATGATTTGGATTTTTCAAAGCACAGTCAAACGCGTGGGCCCGGGTTGTATGGATGAACGAATCAGAGAGAGACATTATGCCACGCACGCCATGCCGGGGTCAACTGAGTCAGCGACGCCGGAGCCCTAGCCCCGGTCGTCTTCTCCGGCGAGCTCGTTCCTCAAACTTGCAAAACAGCCAAAATAAAAAGCAAAGGGATACCCTACCCCCCTAAATCGACCAAGGAGAACACGATGGTGGTGTCCGTTTGGCCTGAAAGTCCCTGTATCGGCCGGTTCGAAGCTTTCTAGTTTTTGAAACCTAACAATGGCAAATCAAGATTTCTACGTGCAAGCTTACATGTAATGATTCAAACACACTCTAATGGATGCCCTGAGTTCAAACAAGCAAGCAAAAACAGTTAACAAATGCATGAATTGTAAAAATCGAATTTGAAAGTTTTACCAAACCGGTGCTATGTGTTCTTCGCGTTCTGGGCAGCCTTGGCTTTGTGTGAGGGTATGGATCGAACCCTGGGATGCTCAGGAACACAATGGAGGGCTTGGTTTTGATTGAAACTTGCTGGAAAGTGGAATACGAATTTTGCAACTTTGAGAATTTTTTTGGAGAAAATAGGGTTGCTTCAAGAGGCTAGGGTTTCATCCTTGGTCTTTGTGAATGCAATAGGTATTTATAGAGCAAGAGGCTGGAGCAAAAAGAATGAAAAAAGATATGTTCTTGAATGCAAAATATTTTCTCTTTCAATTTTCATCAAATCTTTCCAAAATTTGATTTCCTCTTCCTTGCATGATCTAGCACGAATTTGGCATGTCTTTTGGACTTCTTTGGTCCTCGAGTTTGATAAAAATCCAACCCAACTTAAATTATACCTTATTTTTATATTTTATTTAATTTAACTTTGAATTAAATGCTTTTAAATTCAAATATAAATCAAAAAAATAGAAAGAGGTCGTGGAAAGGCATCAAGAGGTCTTAAATAATATTATGATCAAGTTTGGATCATAAAATTATAGGCCCATTTGAAAAAAATTGGATTTTGTCAAATATTTTCCTTTGTGCAATTCTTCAAAAATGTCCAACTTATGCAAGGTGTATTTTGCTCAATTTTTAACATATTTGAATGTTTTTGGACTTTTTAGAAAGCTCTAGATGTCCTCTAAACAACCTTAGACACCTTTTATACTTAAGTTTCCAATAATAATATTCAACTTCTTTTAAGAAAATAAAGTAGATTTTTTTATTTATTTAAAATAAGTGTGTGCGTGGTATATCTCTTCCTTTGTCATGTTGATACAAGTTAGTAAAGTGTACTTATTTTTAACACAAAAATATCTCTAACTAAAAAAAAATATTACAATCATTTTAATTACTTATAAAATACATTTGAATAAACTAATTTGATTTGAGTAATAAGGTTAAATGTATAGCATTGAAGTGTCTATATATCACACAGTATTGGTTTTTTATTTAGACAACACATTGTCAATATATGATATACTCTTAACTCCTAATCACATATTAATATTTTTTTACAACCACTATGTGTGAAATATTTTTGGCACTTGTATAGATTGATATTTTAACCTTGATATTAAATTCGCTGAAATGGAAAAAAAGGAACTAGTAGGTAGATGAATAAAAAATTGAAGTGTGCAATCATTCTCTCCTAGCAAATAGCATATGTCACAACTAACCTTGGAAAAGAAACAAGTAATGTGTCTAGAATTGATGTATCTAACTTAAAACTAAAATAAAATATATTATTTATATTTATATTTTATTCTAGATAAAGTAAATAAAAAAAACAAAGGATTCTCTAGTTTCCAAATTGCACAGGGCCACATAAACTATGTGTTTTGAAATTGGGAATCTTAGCATACCATTTTAATGACCACTAGTGTTATAGTTTGGTGCCATCTTATATATTAAATTAGAAAAACAGAAGAAAGTACAGTGCGCCATTAATTCATTGATTAAGACTACTTTTTTTTAGGGTGGAATACAATTTGAAAGAAGAAAAATCAATATACTATATAGTTGTTTCAATTAAAAAAATACTATTGTTTCAATTGTGCTTTTCCTTTCGGATATGGAGTCAGCAATTAGTAAAGTTTATATTATTCTTTTTATAGTATGATTAAAGTGTATATCAATGTGTTTAATTTCTAATTGTAGTACAGCTATTAGATATTAAATGAAGTTTAAAAGAGATGCACGCAAAACGTAATTGTATGTGTGAATGATTCTTGGGGAGTTAGTAAGGTCATATTCTTTTAGCACTTTCATTAGTGGGAGTTTTTTACTATGTCTTCAATTTATTTATATGCTCAAATTTGACTAATGAAAAATGAGTCTTATTCATGGAATTGTACGAGAACGTAGATATACTTTATACTTTAGTTGAGCGGTAAAGTTAGTGTGTGATACACTTTAAAAAAATAGAAAAAGAATAATAAAAAATTAAATTTTTTTATTATTCACTTAAAATATATTATACAAAATAAAAATATATATTATGATTATTTATATATAGTTATAATTAGGCTTGAGCATGTATAATTTGAATTATATTTGAATATTAAATTTTATCAAATTTAATCTAAGATTTCAACATATTTAGCTAAGTTGTCGAGCATATGCTAATCATAGTCTATCTGAACTATTTCTAATTTCTTTTTTAAGTTTAGAAATTTGTCGATTTAATCCTTTGGTGAAAACGTCAAATTCACCTCAATTTACCTTTTCCCTCAAGAAGTGAAACTTAACTTCGATATATTTACTTCTTTCATATATAATTGGATTCTTTGTTAGATTTATGGTTGACTTGTTGTCGATTTGCAACACTAGAGGTTTCTTCACTTTGACCTCAATTTCTTCAAGTACATATCTGATTCAAATTATTTGACATGCAACATATAATCTGTAGCGGCAAAAACTGCGAGTATAAGCCATTGAATTGACTTAACTCAAAAAAAAATAAATAAAAGAGTCGCCACCACGCTTTTATTTTATCCAAAGGACTAGGAATGAGCGAATAAAATCTTAACAAAAAAAAAGATCAAAGATCTGAGACTGGGGGGGGGGGGGGTTAGTTATGCAAAGGGGAGGTGTTAGGCACCCAAATCATCTACGGTACTCTGTAGGAACCTTTTTGAAAATTTGCATACGCGTGCTAAAAAAGAGTATATGCACAAAATTGATGGTGGGGGAGAAAAGAAGTAATTTTTATAATATTTGGTTTGATAGAACTTCCAATGCGTTCCAGGTCTACATACCAACAATGTGCAATTTTGAAATCAAAACCAAGTAGTTCGGCTAAAAAAGGCTAAAGTTGTGTGTTGGTTGATTTTAGGAAAGAATATTTGTTAGAAAAGTTACAAAGAGCTCAAAAAATTTGAATGAGGTTAGGTGTTTTTCAGTCTTAACAAAAGAAAAGTCAAAGTATTGTTAAATGAATTGAAAGTTTATTAAGAAAAGAAGTTTGAAAATGCATGGATCTAGGTCCAAGTTTTTTTATGAAAGCAGTTCCAGTTTTGAAAACAATAATCCTTTGAAAAAGAGGGAAGATTTTGAAAATTAAAGAATTGGGAGGAGATGAAGAGGCTAACCTATGTGCATAAAGTAAAAGGTAAGGGTTTAATAAAATCTAACCGGGTGAGAAAACTAGTACTTCATATCAAGAGTCAATATCGTATCCCATCCTTTGGATTACCACATGAAGCAACTCGATTTTCAAAAATCTTTTAAATTCTCGAAAACAGTGAAATCGCCACCTAATTTTATTCGTTCTAAAAAGAACGGGGAAATATAGATAAAACCCCAAACATGCGGATAAGGCGGTCTACGTGACCAAAAAAGAGTGGGATCGGGAGTCGGTTATGTAAGGGGAAGGTATTAGCACCCCTTACATCCATCGTACTCGATGGGACCCATTTAATTCTACGCGTTTGTGTGTGTGTTTATTGCTAAGTTATGGATGCTAAAAAGAAAACAGAATTTGTTTCTTATTATTTTGAGTTTGGCACGGTTTCAGAACCGTGTGCCTACATATTCCCTCGTCCAATGGGAAAGTCAAAACTCTGTAGTTCCTCTTAAAAAGGCTTTAATTAGTTGCATTGATTTTATCTGGAAAAAATCGTGCGTTTAGACGTTTCAAATGCTTTGAGCTAGGACTTGTTTTGTTTGTTTGAAAAGCTTAAGTCCTCGCTCGTATTTGAAACGACTATTGCACACTCTTTATCCGAAAAGAGTTTGATGATCGCGTATGAGCGAGAAAAGAACTTTGAGTGAGTTGAATTGTTTTTTATGTGGATGAAAAAGTACTGAACAACGAGGCTAGCGTCTCACGATTCAAATACTAGAAACCCAAGGAACGAATGCTCGCCCGAGTCGTCTATCACCCAAAAAAGATTTTCTTATGAAAGAGTGAGGTGAAACGCGTTTCACGTTGTTTAGAGGTCTTTAAGCCACTGGTCTAGCGTCCGATGACTTAAAGACCGAAAGTTTATTTGGTTACAAGTTTTTTTTAGCAACTAGGCTATCGTCTAATGACTAAAAAAACTTGTATTTTTATTATGAAAAGTGTTTTTAAAAATGCGCTCGACGTTGGATCGAGGTTTGAAACTTTAATTACAAAAGTATTTTTGCGATGCGAGTTATAGTTAATTGAGCATATAGTCCTAAGGTGCGATAATGGAAAAGAACAAACAATAGTATACAAGAATTAAATAAAGCAAGTAAATAAATTAAAAGCCCATACAAGGTGGCTTAAACAATCTATCGTGTAGGTGCATGCACGAAATAAATTTAATCGATTAATTAAACGAAACTTAATCAAGTAATTAGTTTACTAAAATTAATTAGGTAGACTAATTAATTTTAAATAAACTAATTAGATAATTAAATAATGTTTAACCGATCCATCAAAGTTTCATTGTAAGCCCAAGAGTAAGCGTGGTGTGTGCACAAATGTGTGGCCGTTGTGACGCTTCAAAGCTTTGTCAACTCAGGGTTAAAAAATGGCTCGCACGAGTATCAGTTTGAAAAATGTTTTTGGGTTTGTGCTTTGTGACTAATAATTAAATAATAAAGCAATAAAATTATTTACTAACTATTACAACAAATGGGAATGGGGGTACAAATTTACAAATGGGGATTTATACAGAAAAAGAAAAAGTGCTAAAAATTTCTTAATAATAATAGAACGTCTAACTATACTGCTATTATTTTTTGGTAATTTGGAGTATATATAAATATTTTATCAATTCAAAAAAAAAGAAGTATGATAGTAATAACTATTAATTAGAGAAAGATAGTAATAGTAATAATATTGGCTATGATAATAATATTAGTGATTATAATAATATTAGTAATGATAATAGTTAATAATAAGAAATAATAATAGTTACTTATAATAATAATAATTATAGTTAATTAATACTAATACTAATATTAATCCTAATCCTATTAACTTAAAACAAAAATAAATGAAAAAGAAAAAGAAGTAAACTTATCTGTTCTCTCTCTCTCTCTCGCGTTTCTCACTTCTCTCACTCTCATCGTCATCTCAATCTCACCGGAACCCTCATCTGGCCGCGGTCGACGCTCTCTCTCTCTCTCTCACTATAACCGCGCTTGCGGTCTCTCTCTCTCTCGAACGGCCGCGATTGCTCCGATTGCTCCTGTCTCTCTCTCACAGCGACTCACCGTCGCGATTCTCATCCCTCTCTTCGATTTCAGTTTGCATGTGGGTTTCCAATAACTGTTTTCTTGAATGTTTGCTTTGATTTGTGTTTCTGTTTACAAATTGGAACTGGAAAGGGAAAAGGATGGCGATTTCTCGCAACCTCTTTGTCGACACAAAACTGGGTATTACCTTTCTGAACTTTCTTCCTCTCTTCTTTCTCGAATATCAGAAAAAATTTCTGAAACAAATGAATCTGAAGGCTTTAGGTTAGGAACATGATGAGTGCTTGCTTGTTCTTGACTGTTTTTCGTGTTGAATATTTTCTGGGTTTTTGTTCTTGGTTATGTTGGGATTTCGGTTTGATTTTGGTTCTAGAACAGAGGTTGTATTCTGGGTTTTTGTGTTTTGTTTTTTGAAACTGATGAGCTGATACTACCACTTTCTTGGTCTCTCTTTCGTGTATATCTGTACTCTCTTGGCCGGTCCCCCTCTTTTTCTATCTGAACAGATATTATATGAATCTTAGCTTGTCCATGTCTTTCCCAGTTGCTTGTAATGTCAGTTATTAGCCATGCTGTTATGATGGAATTTCTGAATTTCTTGACTTTTGCTTGCTCAAACCATGCTGCCTGCTCTGACCTTTTCTCTGATGCTTGTCTTATCTCCTTTCTCAAAGTGTCCCTGCTGCTACCTGCTGGCCTGTCATGTATGCTTGTCAAATTGTTGATTTTTGAGGCTCATAGTGCTGGCTGTTATGTTGCTTGATACTGCTCTTGCTTCTTTTCTTCCTTACTCTCTAGATTGTCCCTGTTTTTGATGATTATGTTAACACTGTGGGATTGGTATGGTTGCTGGCTTTTGTGTTTTTTCTCATCTTCTTTCTCTCTTTCTGTTGCCTATGTCAGCTGTGGGAATTATTGTGAACTGATATACATCTGCTGTCTGGAATAATTGTCGCTTTACATACTCGTTGTATGCTGTTCCGTATACTGGTTGGAATTAAAATGTCGCTGTTTATCGTCTGCTGCCCGTCGCGCTTTTCTGAATGCTTGCAGCCCGTTATGTGTTTGTTCGTGAACCGGGTCAACCCGTGATTTGCGAATGAGCCATTTTCCGCCGATGATTAATCTTTTAAGATTCTGAGGCTTATTGTTGAAAACCTGATTCCGCCTAAATGCCTAATGATGATATTGTTAAAAACATAATCTTTTCCTGATAATTTCGCGTTTCCTTTCATTTATGTTTTGCAAATGCTTGCTAACTTGTGCTTGTTTCTTTGTTTCATGTGGCGAGATGATGAAGATGGCATGGCGATGAAGAACACGGGTGAAGCTTGAAGAAGAAAACCTTGAGAAGATGGAGAATGCAAAGAGGACATGGCTATGGAGATTGAAAGTTCGGCCACGAGAACTTCATAGAATAGCTTTAGGATTTGTAAATTTGGGATGAAACATATGAATTTGTAACAAATCTTTGTAGTTTAGGCATCAATTCTTAGGAGCTTGAATTGTAACTTAGAATTGCAATTATAATAAGTTTCAAACATTTTATGCACTTGTGTACTTACAATTTGTAACATTCTTGTATCACAAATTTGGTAATTTGAATGAAAGCAAGTTTGGTTTGAACATTTCTTTTGATCCTTGAATCGTAACACAAGCGTTCCATACTTGTAGAAATTTCAAAACATGGATGAAATTATTTCCGTAGTGAACTTTGAATGAAATAGCTTAGGCGTAAGGTTCAAAACGGAACTTGACAAAATTTCCAGGACATGTAAAGGTTCTCGAACGGATTCGTAACATGTTTAGAAACACTTGAATGAAACTCGCGTTTGGATGGTGAATTTGTAAAAATCCCACATTACTTGTAACCACTTGGATTATGGTTTGGAAATCAATACTTGCAAATGTTACAAATCACATAACTCGTAGGAAAATGGTTGGAAGTTTGGATGGACCAGTACCGATTATATTCCTTGTATCTTGCAATTGATGTAGAACTTGGATGTACACAATGGCCTATCACTCAAATATTTTCGTAGATCATAAAATCTTCAAACGAACTTAAAAGACAACCGAAAAAAGAGTGAATGAAACCGGAGATCATGAATTCCACAAAAAACCTCAAAACCATGAATTTTGACAAATTACTCGTTTCGAGTCGCTTGAATCAACCTTGACCCTTGAATGAATTTCGATAAAAAATCCAAAATGAGGTACTTGAAACGGTAATAATGTCGTATTCCAAAAATTAAGAGTTCTAAGAATTTCAGCCAATCTTAGCATTATTCACTCGAGTCACCGAACTTTGAATATCGAGCCAAATATCCGCCTTAAATCTCTTGAACCACTTTTTGCATTTGGTAAGTCCAGATTAACACGATATAAATTCTTTCAACTTCTCAAAGTTTCGAATGAACTCGAATTTCCGTCACACAATATTCGAATGCAATTTGAACCAAAGTTTTGAGTTAATTCTGGTTGAAACAATGAATTAATCATGAGTATGTTCCAAGAAAAATATGATAAGGAGGGTAAATTTTGGGGTGCGACACCACATAAATAATAAATAACCAGACAAAAACACCAAGCTTCAGATAAGTCAATGCTTTTAGGTAAACTCTTGTCTTGAGAAAAAAATGGGCAAAGTAACGGCTATATTTGGAGGAAATACACTCTTAATCGAGTATAACAGAATAACCTGCATACAAAGATAATAACCAGACAAGACAGAATAATACGAAGGGCACAAAGATCTCTAAGTTGAGGTAAGGGTCCTAATCCTAAGTGCAAAGATCAAGCTTCAAGCACAAGGATAGTAACCAAGTCTAATTAAAAGTTTTTTGTGTTTAAGTTGAATTATTAGGTATTTTGAAAAAGGGAAAATAAAGCCCAAGTGAGCTAATTCAAAATAACAAGAAAGTAAAATACACAAGTGAGCAAAAGGAAAATGACAAGAAAATAAAATGTCCAAATGAGCAAAGAAAAAATGGCATGAAATGTAAATGCTAAAAATAAAGTGCATAAAAATAAAGAGCATAAAAGTAAAAGCGGAAAATAAAGGGCAGAAAATAAAAAGCAATTAATAAAGGTTATCTAGATGACCATCTTGAAACTTGTCAAGTATATCATTGAATTGTTAATTGTTAGTCGTCAGCAAGGTGACCATCTTGAAACTTATGCATGAAGACTTTCCAGAAGCTTGATAGAATCAACGCGACCACACGAAAAGTTTCAATTATTTTTTGTCAAGTATATCACCGGTTTTAGAATTATCACGTCACTTGATCAAAGATGATTGAGAATTACAAATGGACAATGCTAGCGAAAACATGTCAAAAGCTTGATTAGAAATCAACGCGACCACACGACAAGCGTCACAGGTGTTGAACCAAGATCAAAGCTCAAGTCATCTTTTGGGGCTTATGTTAGAACATTAAAGTTCATTCCACCAATTGATCACTTTTTCCAAGTCGGGACAAAAAAAAAAAGATGAACAAGAAGAAATAACTTCCAAGTTTATTTTGCATCAAATGAATTTATTCGGTCTAACTTCATCAAAATCAATCAACTCTCTTGGGGGATTTGGTCAAGAGACCCATCAACATCCAAATTCCATTGATGTTGAGGAAATTTGTGACTCCAAAATAAATTCAAAAGTCAACAAAATAAAAATGAAAATATAATCAAATAAAAAGGTTAAAAGTGATTTTGAAATTAGGTTATTTAATTGGACTTTATTGACGAAATACATAAATAGTATTTTATCATCAAAATAAAATTCCTAGAAAATTACCCAAAGTCAAACAGAGGTCAACAAGTGTTCACAAAAATTTTTAGAATTTTTTAAAGTTAGAAAATATTTTTAAACAATAAAATAAAAGGTGAAATGAACCAAAAATGACAAAAAATAGTAAAATCAGAAACAAAAACAAAATGAGGTCACCAATATTTGTGAAATAACTATTGGATCCTTCCATAATTTTTTCAGAATTTAAAAATGTCAGAAAGTATTTTAAAACAATTAAAAACATCAAATAAAAGGGAAAAATCATAAAAAATATCAAATCTGAAAATAAAATTATGAAAAAATAAAATTCAAAAAGATAATATTTCAAAATATTTTTGTGAATTTTTTCATAATTTTTGGACCAAAAATGAATTTTATATGATTTTTTTGAAGTTTAAAACATTTAAAAATATAAATTAGAAAATAAAATAAAAGCAAAAAAAAATGTGGACCATTTGATCATAGTTAAAACGCGTTAGTAATCACATCCAATGGACATGGCGCGCTATTCTTGATATGGACCTCCTTGGTTTTCACACCAGATTACAAATTTTAAAAATAAAATCAGAAATAATGTCACGCGTTAGATCGATGCTGGCAAATAAAAGTAATTAGATCCAAGGGCTCTAGAGACGCGGGTATGATAAGGCGTTATCACAGGATCCAATTTGAAAATATTACACAACACGCTTTCATTGGTTGAAGACATCCATGTCATCGTCTTCAACCTCCAGCCTCCCAAAATTGGAGTTCCTCAAACTGTAAAATTAGGCTACATGTGTGGTATCCTTGGATTCGTCTCTTCAAGACGATCTCAACCACATGCTCGCGAAAAATTTATTTAAACTAAGTGAAGAGAAATTTCAAATAATAACGAATATGATTTTGATGAAATTCTCAGTCAATACTTGATGAAAACGCAAATGGTGAAGATCACAAGGATTAAGGAGATGAGGAGAATGCAGTGATGCTTTATTTTAAAACGTTTGATGGAGATTCCTACCTGAACGAAGTTAACTTTTAGAGCTCTGAAACTGGACTTGGATATCACGATTCAGGAAGCTTCAAGGCACGATTCTTGTTCTGTTAGCTTCAGTGAGGTTCAAGGAAGAAGAATGAATGGTTAGTTTCAAACTGGAATGACTTTGAGAGTGAAAACGAAGTTGCAGAAAATCTGGTTCGAGAGAGAGTTTGGAAAGGGTTTTATGACTATCAAAGCTTGAGGAAATGAGTGAGGAATGATCATCTATTTATAGGAGAGTTAGTGGTGATGAAAATGAGAAGGAATTGTGAGATTTGGAGCGAAATCGTGCAAGGTGTGTGCACGAAGGAAGTGCGACCTCATGTGCATCAAAACTCAGCCAAACTTTGTGTTTCAAGGTCCTAATTAACTCTGGGCAACTTCTAAACATGATTAGTCACAAAAACAAAGCTTAATTTTGGATTAAAAACAAGTTACGCGCACAAATGCATAAACTGATGGTGAATGTAAAACAGATTTTGGCTCAAACTTTGCACTAAGGCCAAATCAAATTCCCTCATACGTTTTCTGATTTCCCTTGAGCCAAATGAAGTATTCAAAGAGTAGAACACAATTCAAAAAGAATAAAATCCAATGGATGCTTGAGTTGATAGATATAGACGTTAGGATTCTTGAAAAAACATTGATTTTTCTGGCCAGTCCTTGGTCAAGCATGCCACTTTCTAAAAATGACCTATAATGTTTTCTCTTCAAACTTGATCTTCCACTCATAATTTGCTCTTGAATTTCATAGATGATATTAATTAGACCTCTCAAGGAACATTTGGCTAAAAGAATCACTCAAAAATGCCAAAAATTGAGAAAGTTATGGCCTTGTGAAGTTGATGAAATTTCATGAAATGACCTATAATCTTTTGATTTCTTCAAGAAACTTCCAAACACTTTCAATATTTAAAATTTATATGGAGATAAATTCCACATACTCAAGATTGTTGTGCAAAAATAATGACCTCAAGGTGATAAATGATGATCAAGATATGATCTTTTGAAGTTGATTGACCAACAATTGAGAAATTCCTCAAGGACTTGTAATCTTTTGACTTCATAGAAAAATTTACAAACATTTTATCTTCCTACCAATTGAACTAAGTTGTATTAGAAATCCTTAGGTTCATTGTGAAAGAATAATGAGTTCAAGGAGACAAGGGATGGCCAGGTTATGATCCTTTGAAGTTATACAAGATAAATGAAGCGTCAATATAGAGAGTGGGAAATCATAGACTTCTAAAACAATCTTCTCATCAATCAAACTCTTTGGATCCAAGCATATTCATATTATAAGTCCTCTTAAGAATCAAATGACTTTGAAATCATCCACAAACTTCACACAAACATCAAGACATGGTCCTCAGAAGTCCAAAACCCTAATTCAAGGTAGATGGCCATAGAATCGTGAATTCTTTGAATTTGATGATCTCTTTCGAACATGAAGAATATACTCAATATGAGAGACCATAGCTGATGACAAGAGAAATCTTCAATGGGAGACAATACTTTCAAAAATCATGGGGATTGAGGAGAGAAGGCATGGAAATAAACACATGAACCTATTGATTCCTTGAACAAGAAAAATTTGTGCACCATTCATCTACAACATTTGGAGAGTGAAATATACACACATTATTGTTAGTTAAACAACAATTACCACATACATTCCATGGTGCCTGGTGATCTCCCAAAGGCAAACCCAAAGATAAGAGAGAGAGAGAGAGAGAGAGAGAGAGAGACCAATTGATCTTTATGTAATGAAATGGTATGAAGTATGAATGAATCTTAGGGGCATAAATTGGGGTACAACAGATGCCCTTGTTTAAGTGTCTTCTATCCGGAGATAAGAAGGGAACCTTTGCCTCGACGGGATAGAAGATACTTAAATATAATATGAGCCCTATTTTTGGCCCTAAGATATTATGCAATGCTTAATGGTTATGCAATGTAATATAATTATCTTCACAGGGGCAACAGAATGTCGTGGGGTAAGCAAAGATAATGAAGATACGCTAAGAAAGACAACTCATCCAAGAAGATGAACTACTGGGGAAAGAAACTCAATCTTATGGGAGAGAGAGGAACGTGACTCCATTAGGGAATGGGAACCCAACATTTTATAATATTATCGACTTAATACAGAGAAAGGAAACAGAAAGGGAATAACAACAATGATCCATAGATAGACGGTGAACTATCTCCTCACAGAGGAGTTAGAAAAAACAAACGAATGACACCAACTTTCAAAATATAGTAAACCATCAATCCATAACAAACACCAAAAATTGTTTCTAACCAAAAGGTGTTAAGAAGACAACATCAATAATAGACTGACTTTCCAAAAAGCTCTGGCACTTTACCATGGACAGGATGAAACTTCTTCTCTAACCATAATATTTCATCCCGACAAAGTAACAAAGCGATCATACAATCAATGAGCTAAGATTCCGTCCATCGTAAAATTCAACAAATCAACGATGAATTATCTTCCATAATGACGAGATTACTATCCATCGAACATTCAAACCTTTGACAAAATGCCTTCCATAACGACAAGGCTACCATTCATCAATAAATAGATCCTCGACAAACAACCTTCCATAATGATAAGGCTACCATTCATCGACAAACAAATCTTTGACAAACTTCCTTCCATAACGACAAGGCTACCATTCATTGGTAAACAAATCTTTGAGAAACTGCCTTCCACAATGATAAGGCTACCATTCATCGGTAAACAAAACTTTGATAAACAGCCTTCCATAACGACAAGGCTACCATTCATCAGTAATCAGATCCTCGACAAACTACCTTCCATAATGTCAAGGCTACCATTCATCGATAGTCAAATCTTTGATAAACTGCTTTCCATAACGAAAATGCTACCATTCATCAGTAAACAGATCCTCGACAAATACCCTCCCATAACGACAAGGCTACCATTCATCGGTAAATAAATATTTGACAAACTTCCTTCCATAACAACAAGGCTGCCATTCATCGGTAAACAAATCTTACTACAAACAACTATCGGAATTAGTCAGTAATGAGTTTGTAAATCACTCAAAGGAATACCGAAAGGAACAATAGTCAATGAGCTTGTAAATCACCCAAAGAGATGTTCAACAATGAGCATGTAAATCACCCATCGGAGATAAATGGCTAATCAGCAATGAGCTAGTAAATCACCCAAATGAGTACCGTAAAGAGACAATCATCAATGAGCTTGTAAATCACCCAAAGAGAACTTCCAACAATGAGCTTGTAAATCACCCATCGGAAACAAATGGCTATCTACTAATGAGCTTGTAAATCACTCAAAGGAATACTGAAGAAAAACGTTCAGCAATGAGCTTGTAAATCACCCAAAGAGAACTTCCAACAATGAGCTTGTAAATCAACCATCAGAGACAAACAGCTATCCGCTAATGAGCTTGTAAATCACTCAAAGGAATACCGAAGAGAAACGTTCAGTAGTGAGCTTGTAAATCACCCAAAGAGAACTTCCAACAATGAACTTGTAAATTACCCATCGGAGATAAGCATCAACAACAAGTCTTCAACCTACTGGAGAGATACAGTCGATCCTCAACGAGATATTTCTTGTAGGATTATCGACAAGAAGCCAAATTGGAATTAACAGATTTGCTAGGGAATACTGGTGGTCACAAATAAACAGACCATCACTTGTCATTCAGAGAAAGATGGTAGTAATATTATGGGGAAATGAGAATGGACTTCCTGGGGAAGGATCAAGTTCAAACCAACTGAGGAGATAAAATCTTCTCGTGCAAAATAAATGCACTCGTCATTCCGAGTTTACTGTCCAATCAAGACAAATAACATGGCCTGGAGATCAAAATTCAAACCACAAACACACTGGGGGAAAGGATCTGAAAAGTCGGAGATCTGAGGGAAAAAAAATGAAAACTCTTTATGCGTAAAACTGGTATTCTATTGGAGAGAGGATATAGACTCTGACCGAATATTAGCAGAACATCAATGTATGCAAATAAGCAATGATTTGAAATTTAACTACGCATGAGCTATGTATGTACATGAGATGCATATGGACATTTTATTGGAGATCATTATGGAAGGTCGACTAGTGCACGGACAAGACTTGGGCAACATAAAGTCTTCACAAACCATCAATTGAAGGGTAGCTCTTTATCACATCAAATTTCAAAAGAAGTTGCAGGTATATTGTAAACATTCCTAGGTTCCTTCTGATGGAAGCATCCCGTGGGGTGTCACCATGTCTCATCAGAGCGCTACTCTTATCAACTCTTTTGGGAAAAAAATGGGATATTGTGTGAGAAAAATCCGCTTTGCACTTATATCTCATATTCGAACGAAAAAAATGTTATAGAGGTCCTGATGGTACCAACTTCAACATTATCAATCATGTTTTTTATTGGGGCAGTGCCATTTTATCCCTTTGCTTCATATCCGAAGTATACACATTTAGATTTCAAAATTTTCGTAAGCATGTTCTAACGAATCTGTTTGTTTTGAAATGCATTTTCAATAATAAAAGAAATTTTTTATGGCTGAATAAAAAAAGATTGCAAAGGAATTGGATAAAAACTCAAATTTTATTAACAGAATGGTATCCTGCCAATAGCATGACCCCATAGATGACTAAACTTTTTTTTGAAAAATGGTAAGTACATGGAAAAGGTACATCGAAAAAAATGAACCCTATTCTCCCTAACAACTTTAAATTCCTGTATTGTAGTCTTCAGTTGAGGTATGAAGATAATCCATGCATATTGTTGCTTCTACGATCAAGTCTTGTCTGATGTAGTTACTTGCCATATAAGTCCCTAACTTTTGCCTAGACTACCCTTGCGGGTTTTTAGCCTACTGGGAAATTTATTCTGTTTATGTCTCTAATTTTTGCCTAGACTGCCCTTTCGGGTTTTCAGTCTACTTAGACGCCCTCTTTTGCCTAAGTCGCTGTAATACGGTGAACTGACTTTGAGATTTGTTTTGCTTTTTATCGCAAATGTGCGGATAGCAAGAGTCGCCACCGACTTTTCTTTTATCCAATTAAGGGAAGGTGAAAAGAATAGGAAAATACCTTCGTTAGATTCTGAGTAAGGGAGAAGGTTATGAAAAGGGAAGGTATTAGCACCCTTTTCCATCCTTAGTTTTCTACGGGCTCTTAGTTGCTTCTAGCTCATTTTTTAAAAGTGCTTTCTGTGTGTTTGACAAAAATGTTTTGAAAAGGCATTTCGCTTTGACTTTGTAATGATTCATGTAGGAATGTATACAAAGTGTTCGGAAATGTTTCGTTTTTGAAAAGTGTTTTAACTTTGACAAAAGTGTGAGGTGTGAAAAGTATTTTGATAGAGCAAGCAACTAAAAGTCTTAGTACCTACTCAGAATGGTCGTTTTCGTGTTATTTTACGTTCCTTTAGAATAGTGATATCCGTACCATTAGTTGGTAGGTAACCCTATTCGTTGGATGTAGAAGGGACATTCGAAGGGACATCGGATGGTCATAGAAGGCAACTTGTAGGAGTATCCTAGCACACTCGAAGGGACGATCATCAATTTTCGTAGGCAACAATCGAGGGACGAGATCATGTATTCGTAGGCCACGTAGAGGGACTCATGATCTTTGATTCGAAGGGACTATGATGATATGTTTCGTAGGCAACGGTGCTAGGATACCTCTACGTTCGAGGGACTTGACCATTTATTCGAAAGGCAATGAGAGAGAATTACCCTAAGGGGTGCATGTGTGAAAAAGTGTGTTGAATTCAGATATATTATCTTGGAATTAGAAGTGATCTATGTTCATTTTTATCTTGTCATACACGCCTAGTTACTAGCAGTTTATAGGGTGCAGAAAATAAATTCGGAAAGTAAAGTGCGGAAAAGTAAATCCTACGCTATTACATGGCTTTGGGGCAGTTACATAATAGGAGTGCGGAAAGTAAAAGTCCTAATTAAACTATTACATCCCATGAGCAGTTACATAATATTGGAAAAGAATGCGAGAAAATAAATCCTAACTATTACAACCTGTAGGCAGATACATAATAATCGGAAAATATAAGAAACTCGCATAAGGGAAAAATAGGTTAGTAAAAGAGAATTTTGAATGAAGAAAAATGTTTTTGGGTTGGCAAAGATAATTAGATGATAGGATAATTTTTTGGGAATTTTTTGGATCGTTTTTAATAATTAAGAGCAATTAAAAGTCAATTTAATGGTTAATTAGCAATTAATTAAAATATGCATGCAAAAATATTAATTTTAATGTCAAAAATTAAATAAGTATTTTTCTGATTAAAATGCAAAAGGAAAATATTTTTGGTGATTTTTAGATGCATGAGAAAAATATTTGAAGCTAAATTAAATAAATAGAAAAAATATGAAAAAGAAAATAGAAAAAGAGTTAGCTTGCAAGTGTTAAAAAATAATTGTCATGGCCAGGGATCGAACACAAGACCATGCCTTCACACGCGCGCGCTGTTACCACTGGGACATCCTGCATATGGTGTTAGTTAAATGAAACGAAAACGTTTTAAACGAAATTGAGTTCTGGAAACCCAAATCACGCGCGAAGATCTTCATCTTCTTTGTTTGAATTTTCAAACAGATAGCGTCGGTCTGGTTCGACGCTATAGCCCCTGCAAATTTCCAAAATCTCATACAGGCAATATAAATTCGTTATGGATACATGAATCGATTGTAAACATCATTCTAAACACGATGGTAGTCCTGGTTTTGTCCAATTTTGCTTATTTCAGAAAGCCCTAAAACGAAACCGAAAACCCTAACCATGGCATCTGGTTATTCTTGTACCTAAAATGCAATTAACCAATGCAGAAAGCTTCGAAACTCCATTCTAAACACAAAGCAAACATCAAAACATGTTAAATATGCATGGAAATCAAAAATCGAAATTGGATTAGAATGGACAAACCGAAATCTGGAATTCGCGATTCTTGATGGTTTTGTGATTTGTAAGGGTCTGGGATGACTCCAGGGACCCCCAGGAATCGATTGGCAAGCTTAGAATTGTCTGAATCCAAGCAAAACCAAGGCTGCAAGTTACTTGAATGGCATGGTTTTTTTGAGTTTGATTAGGGTTCTTAGAGGCAGAAAATTCGGTCTTTGTTCATGTGTATGCATTGTGTATATATAGTAGATGAATTTAGGTCAAGAATCAAGAAGAAATAATGTATCAATCAATGAGAAAATATTTGATTTGGTATAAAACCAAATATTGCCTTTTTTGATCAAATTTCAATCAATTCTCTTGCCAATCAATGCCAATTTCGAATTTTCCAGCTTGTGAGGTTTGCTTGGACCTCAAAAATGAGAGAAAAATCCAATTTGCATTTAATTTTGATTTTCTACCTTTTATTTTAATTTAATTGGCTTTTAAATGATTAAAATCCAAATTAAATAGAAAATAAAAGATAAAATTCATGGCCTTGGGCTTGGAGGTTCCAAATTAGCTGAGGAACAAGTTTGAACCAAGAAAAGTTAGGCCCATTTGCAAAATTTTGGATTTTGACAAGTATTTCTCTTTGTGCACCTCTTCAAAAATGCCCAACTTGTGCAAGGTTTATCTTGCTCAATATTTAACATTTTTGGGTGTTCCTGGACTTTTTAGAAAGCTCTAGATGTCCTTTAAACAACCTCTTTGGTTTCATCTCAATTGGAGTTTCCATGCTCAATAACACTTCTTTACAAAAAGTTGACTTTTTGTTGACTTTGAAGAGGACCTGTAATGTTTTGATCCATATCTTCAAAATGAAGCATTTTCTGACCAAACTTGTGAGACATGAAGTTGTAGAGAATTGAATTCTCTTCAAAATAAGAGTTGGTGGAAAAATTTCTGATAAAGTATGAGAAAGTTATGCTCAGTCAAAGTTCTGTTGACTTTTCCTTAGAAAACCCTAATTTGGAAAGTTTGACTTTTGATCAAATCTTGAGTTTTCTTGATGAATCATGATCAAAACTTGATCAAATGATGAATGTTACTTCACAACATGGATGTTGACCAAAAATCATGAAGTTTGACTGTATGTTGACCACAGTTGACTTTTGTCAATCTGGTGATTTTTAACCATCTGAGCAATTGTTTGAGGAAACTTGACTTGTAAGGCTTGAAGCTTGACATGGAGATTCTTTGAAGCATATGAGGAGGCATGATGACCACAGGAGATGTTGGGAACCACATTGATCTGATAATTTCTAAACCCTAATTTGGGTTGATTGCCTAGGAGAGGGTTTGTCTGGTCAACCCTTGTGAAATCCTTGAGTATGGATGTATGTGAGGTCTTGAGAAATAGGAGGGCAAATTTTGGGGTATGACAGTCGCCCTTTTAGGTTTTCAACTTAGCGAAATGTTCTTTTATTTATTTAGGCAATGTATTTATTGACTACATCAATATTCAGAGGACGTGGGGACTCCTCGCCATCCATAGTTTCAAGAATCATTGCACTGCCAGAGAAGGCTTTCTTGATAACATATAGGCCTTCATAATTAGGAGTCTATTTTCCTCTGGAATCAGAGTTTAAAGAAATGATCTTTGTGAGTATGAGGTCGCCTTATCTGAATACACGAGGTTTGACCTTCTTATCAAAATATTTCTTCATTCTTTTCTGGTACAGTTGACCATGACATAAAGCAGTCATTCTCTTTTCTTCAATCAAATTTAATTGGTAAAACCGATTCTGAACCCATTTAGCATCAGATAATTCAGCTTCCATTATCACATGCAAATATAGAATCTCAACTTCAATGGGGAGCATTGCTTCCATGCTATAAACAAGAGAGAAAGGGGTTTCCCCTGTTGAAGTACGAACCGAAGTGCGATATCCATGTAAAGCAAATGGCAGCATTTCATGCCAGTCTTTGTAAGTGATGACCATATTCTGGATGATCTTCTTGATATTCTTGTTTGCAGATTCAACTACCCCATTCATCTTGGGTCTGTAAGTTGAAGAGTTATGATGGACAATCTTAAATTTCTCACAAAGTTCCGCCATCACTTATTATTCAAATTCGAGCTGTTGTTAGTAATGATTCTGCTTGGTACACCATACCGACAATTGTTCTTGATAAATCGGACCACCACTTGCTTGGTAACATTGGCATAAGAAACCACTTCAACCCATTTGGTGAAGTTTTCAATTTCTACCAAGATGAAACTATGCCCATTAGAAGCCTTGTGTTCAATAATCCCAATCATGTCAATACCCACATAAAGAAAGGCCATGGGGAAGAAATAACAATGAGAAATGTAGGAGGCATATGAACCTTATCATCATAAATCTCACACTTATGGCACTTCTTCGCAAATTTGTAACAATCGGATTCTATTGTCAACCAATAGTAACCCGTCCTTAGCATTTTCTTATCCATAGAGTGTCCATTGACATGGGTACCAAAAGAACCCTCATGAATCTCATGCATCAACATGTTTGCTTCGTGTCTATCCACGCAGCTGAGCAAGACCATGTCATGATTTCTCTTGTATAACACACCTTCATTGAGAAAGAAACTACCAGCCACCCGCCTCAATGTCTTTCTATCTTTGCTTGTCGCATCAACCAAATACTCTTGAGTCATCAGGAAGTGTTTGATATCATGATACCATGGTTTATCATCCTTTGCCTCATCCACGGAGAATATATAAGCTGGCCTCTCCAGGCGCTCAATGGTGATCTGAGGTACATCATTCCACTGGCTCACTTTATACATAGAAGCCAAAGTTGCCATGGCATCTGCCATCTAATTTTCATCCCGAGGAATGTGACGAAGCTCTACTTTATTGAAGAAAGTCAATTGTCTCCTTGCATAATCTTTTTAAGAGATTAAGCTAGGGTGGAGAGTCTCCCAATCTCCCTAAATCTAATTTATTACTAAAGCTAAGTCACCATACACATCAAGAATTTTGATTCTAAGATCGATGGCTTCTTCAAGACCCATGATACAAGCTTCATATTCTGCCATATTATTCGTACAATCAAACATCAATCTTGTTGTGAAAGGAATATGAGATCCTTGAGGAGTGATGATCACAACACCGATTCCTTTTCCACAAGCGTTCACAGCTCCATCAAACACCATTCCCCATCGGGACTCTGGATCTGGACCTTCTTCAGGAAAAGGTTCATCACAATCTTTCATTTTCAAATACATCACATCTTCATCAGGAAAGTCAAATCTAACAGATTCATTATCCTCAACCGGCTGATAAGCTAGGTATTCCGCCAACACACTACTTTTAATAGCTTTCTGGGTGCGGTATTCAATATCATATTCAAATAACAACATCTGCCAACGAGAAATCTTTCCCTTAAGAGCAGGCTTTTCAAAGATGTACTTGATCGGGTCCATTCGAGAGGTCAACCAAGTAGTATGATTCAACATATATTATCGCAGACGCTTTGCAGCCCAGGCTAAAGCACAACAAGTCTTCTCCAACATCGAATATTGTTACTCATAGTCGATGAACTTCTTGCTTAGATAATAAATGGCATATTCTTTTCTTCCTGTTTCATCTTGTTGTCCCAAAATACAACTCATGGAGCTTTCCAACATAGTTAGATATAGAACCAATGGTCTTCCTGTCATACCCCAATTTTTGACCTAATATACCACCTCACATCTGCATCATTGCACCATTAACAGTTCAGAACAGAATTAATCGGGTGTGGATTTCACAGGTCAAAATTAGGGTTTCATCAAATTTTTATCTGATTCAAGAGGAAAGCAATTAGGGTTTGAGTTTTACTCACCTCATTTGATCTATCTTGATCAAATCATCAACCTCTGATCTTCAGATATCCAACTTTTCTCATTGATCTATCAAGGATCGACCAATTAGGGTTTTCATCGAGTATGAGTAATCTCTGATTTTCTGATCAGTGAATGACTTTTTTGATTGGAGATTGATCTTCATATCTTAGATACAACATGTTGACTTAATTTCTAGATTCAAAACATCACAGAAGTTCACAGATTTCATCAGTCAATTTCTGAAACATCTGATGAAATTTCATCTGCACAGAAAAGTCAAACTTTGACTTTTGGTCAACTTTTTCAAGACAACTTTTTCCATCATCAAAATACTTCAAATGATCCATCATGATCATAAAAAATCAAGAAATTGGAAAAGTCAACAAAAAGTCAAAATTTTCAACACTTAGAAAATTTTTCAAGTGTTAAAATTTCTTACTTTTTCCAAACTTCATGGCATTTTTTCACATAGTTCCACTTTGAATTGGAAAAAACTCAAAACATGAAAGTTGTAGCCCTTGAAACAAGCTTTCCAAAATTTCCAAGAACTCTCAAATCCATGGAGTCTAGCCATACTTTTGATTTTGAAACATAGAGCTCCAAAATCTTTGAATTTCAAGTACAAAGTTCAAGATTATAGGTCATTTTGCAGTTTCTTCTTCTAGAACACATGCCACCTTGCAAAGATAAGCTAGAAAAATCAGTTGGATGTAATTATGATGGATAGAATCAAAGTTGAGATTTAACCATGGTTAAAAGGAAGCTTCCTTTTGCATTTAATGCAAAAATGACTTCCTTGCCCTCTAAGGCAAGTTGAAACTACCAAAGCCAAACTTTCTCACTTATCCTTCAGAATCTGTGACCTATAAATAGAGGTCTTGTTTGCAATTTCAAACCACACCAAAGCCATGCAAGTACATGCTTTCTCTCTTCTTTCTTAAAATTCCAGAAACATAGGGTTAATTGAGAAAACTTGCATTTTTGAAAACTAGTGAAAAACTTTGAGCAATTTGGTGTCTAACATGTTTTAATATCAATATGAAACTTGTTTGAAACATAAAATCAATACAAGCCAAGCTAGAAATCAGATTTACACTCCATGTTCACAAACTTGCTCAAAACTGCCTAAACTATCGAATTCCATATTTGGCTTGAACAAGTTGTGATTTAATCATTCAAACATCATCAACATACATCATAGACATGATGCAGACCATTAACATCAAACTGTAACACCTCTAACCACGATTTCCAGTTTTACTTTGAGCTGTATGCAGGTCGACTTGGTCAGAGCTATCCAAGCAATTTCAGAGCAAGCAGATCATTCATACATGATCCTTGAAGGCCGATGGTGCTCTAAGAATCATTAAAACTCAGCCACAAAGCGGTCGATCTCGGCTTGAGCGGTGAAGCTCAACTCGAACTCTATGATTTCTTGATTCCATCAAAAAACTCTTGGCCATTTTGTTTACGCACTATCCACGATCAATAGCCCTCAATCAATTGAGCAATTCATCAACCATACGATTTCAATTAGATTTTTCGGTTTTAGGGTTCTTCGTGTTCTTGAAATTGAATCATGATAGGCTTAAAATAAATGAAATTAAAGAACACCATCATGTTCTGGGCTTGAAACGAGCAAGTTTCATGTTTACATCTTTGATTTCATCAAGCGAAGATTTGAGGATGAATTGAAGGAATGGAGATGAAGAACAAAGGCTGCTGCGTTTTGAATTCAAATATGCGATTTAAAATATAGTTTCATTATTTGATTTCAATACGGATGTATTGCTACGGTTGCCACTCACTCTTAAGTCACTTATGCCTTGCCTTGCCTTGAGGTCCGGGTTCAGCGACCTTGGGACCATTTTTAACAAACTTTTGTATTTTTTTACAAACTTTGACTTTTTCAAAACCCAATCAAAACTCCTCATTTTGAGGTGATTTTTTGTACACTTGTTAATTAATGTATCTATTTTGAGATAGTGTCAAAAATTTTCAGAAAAACTTTCATCCGATTATATTTTATCGAGCCGAAAACGGTACTTTTCAGTACTTTTCAAAGCACCTTTAAAGGTGATTTTTTTTCAAACTTTCAAAGCCCGATTCTTTTCAAAACTTCTCATAAGTATATTTCACTTTTCAAAAACACTTTCAAAAACATTCTTCAAAACATTTCATCAAACTTACATCTTTTACCATGATCGATCCGATTTAAACGATAAAACCGAATTCGTTTTCTCTCGAATTTCTTAACCGATCATGGGCCTCCCTTACGGTGTAAGTCCCAACATTCTTTATGTACATACATATTTTTCTTGTACATATCAAATTCTTTTCATATACATACAAATTTTTACCTGTACATAATACAAATACTTTTGTAAATACTCAAGTACAGACAAACTTTGATCGTTTGTTTTTCACTTCGCTTGTGTATACATTGAATACCATTGGTATTAAAAGGAGCATTATTCTCGGTGAAACTGCTTTTAAACCAATGGGCCTCCCTTACGGTGTAAGTCCCAACTCTCCTATGTACATCCATATTTCCTCGTACATAAATACTCGTTCGTGTACATATTTATTTCCTTGTACACAATTCAAACTTGTAAATAATCAAGTTACGCTCGTTTTAAACGTCCGTTTCACAGACACTTGTTTATATTTCCTTCATAAACTCTTATAAATAAACATCATGCATCTATTTATATTTCCTTCATAAACTCCTGTGAATACATATCACACACACACACACACACACCTGTTTATATAATTGTCTAGTTATAACATACCAACTAGTCTAACCAATAGGTTCCCCACAGTTTAGCCTTCTCTTGGGCTTTATACAAGATAACTCATCCCCTGCAGAGTCTAGCCTTCTCTTGGGCTTTGTACAAGGTAACTCATTTTATCTGAGTTCAGCCTCCTCTTAGGCTTCATATAAGAAAACTCATTCATCTGAGTTTAGCCTTCGCTTAGGCTTCATATAAGACAACACTCCCCTGTTGAGTCAGCCTCCTCTTGGGCTTCGTTCAAAAGAACTCCTCATTGAGTTTAGCCTTCTCTTGGGCATCATACAATGAAAGAGACCAGGAAATCTCTTAACAGCCTCCTATTGGGCTTCCAATACAAAGAATCACCCGCGTTAGGATAGAATCCTGAGAGTATAATTTCCCGCGGTGAAATTGCTCTTAATTCCAAAAGGATGGTTTCTCGGGGAAATCCCTTTTAAAGCCAAAACCAGCCATACCCTATAGCTTCCTCTTGAGCTTCATACAAGGACCCTCGATGACCCTCGATGACCCTCGGAATGCCTCCTCTTGGGCTTACAATACAAGGACCCATGGGCTTCTTAAAAGCATCCCTTTAATCCAATCAATTTCTCCTCGAGATTTAGAAGTTTATCATCTCTATGGAAGAAGTATCTCATCTATCACATCACATACAATCAAAAACTTTTCAAACACTTTTCAAAACAAAAACATCTCTTAATCGTAAGTGGTAACGCATGTACACTCAAGCAAAACACCCAATGCTTACAATTAAAGATTCAATCATCTTTCAAACAACTTTCTTAACTCGTAAGTGGTAACGCTTGTACACTCAAGCAAAACACCTATAACTTACGATGAAAGATTTCAATCAATCAAACTTTAAAAAACATATGTGATAAAATAGATTAGATACATTTTTCATTAAGATGACATTTGTCTTTGTCTCTTACTAACATCCCGTTGCTTTCCACTAGCATAAGTGGGAACTACGATTGCTCTGACTTTCTCAACATCCTTTTGAGAATACGTAGGCACAAGGTCTCATCCTTGCCGAGCAAATTTCTTTCTCTCTCAGACCAAACAAACCATAGATCCCTTTAGATCCGAGCTACAAATGCTCTGATTCCCATTAGGGGATATGTATGCAGAAGATCCAATGATCTTTGCGAGCACAATAATAACAAACACTAGGATCCCACATAATCTATCCTTCTTAAAATCCCAAAGGAGAAACTTTCCCAATCATAGAAATAGCAATTAAAACACACAAACATATCAAACGTATTCATATATAAAGCTATAGATAACTATATATATTTAGGGTGCTCCATCTATTCCCTTTATATAACAAACCCCCTTACTCGGAATCTCCCCAATGCGTTACGTCTAGTTTGCGCTAGTCGTTACGCATATCATAATCAATTGAGGGTATTAGCAGCTTTCCCCTTTTTCATAATCATTAAATCATCTTTTCTTGTGTTGAAAATAATAAAGCTTGATGCTCGCGGCATCTTTATAAACAAATCAAAAGAGTAAATCGTTTCGAGCCAGAGGATCCGAATTCAGATTCGATTCCCTAGCGCGTCACTTTTTAACGCGAACAGGAAAAATGGCGACTCTGCTGGGGATGTATGTCAAAATTTTGACTTTCAAAAAAAATGTGACTCTGCTCAAGAGCACCAAGCTTTTTTGTTTTCAAAAAGAAAGAAAGGGGTTAAGCTTTCATATGTGCATATGTTTGTTTTTCTTTATTGTGTGTTTTCGCGATTTCATCTGATGGAAAAAAATCCTAACCCGGATTTAAGAAACACTTTAAGATCTAGGTGGGGGTATAGTCCTATTAACTTGTGAGAAGTCTCAGTACTTACGGAGTTAATTTGAGATCCCTCTCTCAGTGGAGGTTGTCTTGGGAGTTGTTAGTGTTTTAAGTTGGCATCAATTTTGGTAAAACTAGGCTTTAGCAATGTCATGATAGATGTCATGACATTCAGAGATTGAAGATAAATCCTACCTGCTAAGGATGTTAAAAGACAGCTCAGAACTGGAAGCTAAAGGCATCTTGAAGTTGACAGCGATCGATGTCATGCGGATGTTATGACATTCGATGTGACATACATGCGAGAATCGTGTTCTGAGATTTTGGGATGTTTGTTGAGCGCTAAATATTGTTTCTTGTTATTAAGCATGCTCACGTGGCTGCTAGGTTAATCTTAATTAAACCTAAATTGGTTGTTGAAAAGACCATGTTTTTAGGATTAAATTAAGTGAACCCTAGCTATATTTATGGAACCCAAAGCTGAAGTTTCGGATTGCTTCTATAAAGATTTCAACCCTTATCTTGCGCCTTTGAATGTATTGAAGAGATAGCAACTTTTTTTGTGTCTTTGTTAGGATTAGTGTGATTGGTATTTGTAATTCTAGTTTCTCTTGTGAGCCAAGCAACTATCAATTGAATAGTGCATTGGACTAGGATTTGTTTGTAAGGGTAGTTTATCACTCAAAGCTTTAAAGCACGAGTGTTTATCTCTTGATTGAAAGCTTTGAAGCAAGATCAAGATATTTTATTGAAGTGTGTCTTCACAATTCAATTAGTCAATAGGTTGATATAACTGCTGTGATTGAGGGGGAGTGAGTGGGTACTCAGATCTAAGTAGGACTTAGGTTTAAGTTGCATCGGGTAGGTTTTAAGTGAAGGAGATAAACTGGTGGTTTATTCCTGAATTAATTCTATTAATAGTGAATTTCCTCCCTGGCTTGGTAGCCTCCAGATGTAGGTTTGTTAGAACCGAACTGGGTGAACAACTTATTGTGTTATTCTTGCTACTGTATTCTTGTGTGAATTGTAAACATAGTGTCGAATCTTGTGTCATAACATTCTGTGACATCAAGTATCTGCGCGAGAATTTCAATTGGCATCGAGGCAGGCACCTGCCTTTTATTTCGGTGAGATCTAGGGATTATAGTTTACGGCGTAATGGATAAAGAAGGAGGATTTGGAGGAAGACCACCTATTACGGATGGGTCTAATTATGATTCTTGGAAGCCTCGTATGGTTGCCTTCTTAAGATCAATGGACATTAAAGCTTGGAGGCTGGCGATAAAGGATGGAAACATCCCACCAAGCTTGAGAAAGATGGGACTCTTGTCTTGAAACACGAGGAGGAATGGAGCAAAGAGGAAGAAGAGCTAGCTCTAGGGAACTCTAAAGCATTGAATGCTCATTCAATGGTATTGAGGAACATCTTGATTGGTCCATCAATGTGAGCTGGCCAAGGATGTTTGAGACACTCTCAGAACTACTCATGAGGGGACATCCAAGGTGAAGATGTCAAGACTTCAGATGCTCACTACCAAATTTGAGAATTTGAAGATGAAGGAAGATGAGAATATTCATGAATTTCACATGAATATCTTGGAAATTGCCAATGCCTCAGGAGCACTTGGTGAAAAGATGTCAGAAGAGAAGCTGGTGAGAAAGATTCTCAGATCCTTGCCTAAGAGATTTGCAATGAAAGTCACTGTAATAGAGGAGGCTCAGGACATCAGCACCTTGAAGGTTAAAGAACTGATAGGATCTCTTATGACTTTTGAGATGGGAATCAGTGAAACTGTTGACAAGAAGAACAAGAGCATAACACTTGTATCCAATTCTGAAGAGGGATGCAAGGAGGAAGATGAGGAGAAGATATCTGAAGCTATAGCCATGCTTGGAAGCAGTTCAACAAAGCGATCGGGAGAATTGATCCAAAGTCAAGGTCAAATGTCAAGGACATTGCATCGACATCGGATCTTATGATTCCAGTGAAGATCCAAGTCGAGAAGAAAAAGGAAGTCAAGCGATAAAGTCCAATGTCATGAATGTGAAGGATTTGGACATATTATAGGTGAATGTCCCACCTTTCTAAAGAAACAAAAGAAAGGAATGGTCATCATGGTGCGATTCGAAGTGAATCGAGGAAGAAGGTGCCAAGCTTGTCCTTTCTCTGGGTGTACAACTCGATATGGATTCTAGTGATGAGGAAGTGACATTTGAAGAGGTTCTTTGAAAACTACGAGGCATGTATATAAAATGGAGAAGCATGTCGACAAAATGAGGAGCAGAAAAAGGCGATTGAGAAGTTGGAGGTGAGAATGTGAAGTTGGAGGTGAGAAGAGGAAAACAGGTCACTATAAATCACCTCAATAGTGATATTATTATCTTGAATTCAAACTTGATCAGATGTCTAAATCATCAAAATGTTGACATCTGAATGCTGATAAGTTGGAAGAAATTCTTGACTTGGACAAAATGCGGAAATAAGCATGGTCTAGGATATGTGGCTGAAAAGCAACCTGTTGATGACATTAAGAAGAAGAGACATAGGAAAACAAGGTCAAAGCAGGTGTCACAACCCAAAACAGGAAATGTGTCTGGCTCAGGGTATGTGACTGCAAAGAGATTTGCTAATAACCAGGAATGGAACAAACCTGGGAAGTCAATGACAAAAAGGATGTCATACCACAAGTCAGGGAATAGGTCTGCCTCAGGGTATGTGGAGACTAAGAAGTTTGTCAATAACAAAAGGAAGAACAGACCTAATAGACCAATGTCAAAACAGATGTCACAACATTGGGTGCAACATCAAAATCATAGAAACATGAACAAAAAGTTTCAAAGATGGAGATGTCATTATTGTGGAAGGTTTGGTCACATAAAGTCTTTCTGCTACAGACTACATGGGTATCCTAATCAAGTTCCTTATGTGAAGCCTAAGTCCAACAAGGCATCATACTCTCACCAGTGGAAGAAGAAGAAGACTACAGCTCTGATAGCACAGACTTCTCTTAGAGTATCTTCCGAGGAAGATTGATATTTTGACAGTGGGTGTTCTGAGCATATGAGTGGAATCACCAATCTTCAGAGTAATGTTAAACCTCACTCTACAGTTTGTTACCTTTGGAGATGGAGCCAAAGGAGAAATCAAAGGTGTTGGAAACTTAGGCGTGCAGGTTCCAAACCTAGCTGAGTCTTGATGGTAAAAGGCATTGCTAATCTCATAAGCATAAGTCGACTATGTGATATGGGATTCAAAGTCAACTTCACTAAGTCATGTCTGGTAATCAATGATGATCAAGAAGTGGTTATGAGAGGTCGGATCAAAGGACAAGCGCTACATGTGGGATCCGAGAACACCAACTGTCTTACTCTCATACAAAGATGAAGAGGAGGTCAAATTGTGGCACCAAGAACTTGATCAATTACATCTCAGAAGAATGAAAAGGATCAATTCCATGGAGGCAGTCAGAAGGATACCAAGACTTCACACTGATAAAGGGAGAGTCTGTGATAAGTGTAATGTTGGAAAGCAAACCAAAATGTCACAATCAGTGTCTAGACATCTGACCACTTATAGAGTGCTGAAGCAAGTCCCTAGGGCTTGGTATGATAGGCTGACCAAGCTACTTACTGATAAAGGATATAGGAAAAGAGTCTTGGATAAAATTCTCTCCTTCAAGAATAAAGGAGGAAAGATAATGATGACTCAAATTTATGTTGGTGACATAGTGTTTGGAGGAATGTCAGACACAATAATGGAAGTCTCAACACATCTTTCACAGAGCAAATATGCAAGGAGGATTGTCAAGAGGATTGGGATGAAGAACGTCAGCCATAAAAAGGATTCCTGCTCCTACACACTTGAAGTTGTCCAAGAAAATAAGTGGAGAAAGTGTTGATAAATGCTTGTGTGAAAGCTCTTTTGAAGGATGGTTCATCTTGAGAAACAATCCTGTTTCTTGGTTGACAAGAAAAAGCGTGTATTCTGTACAATGTTGAGGCCGATCACATAGCATTGGTAGCAATTGTTCTCGATTGATCGGATGAAGCGGATCTTGTTGAATACAATGTCATACGGGATGTCATGACATTGTACTGTGACACTTTTACTAAAGTTCTTGAGACTAGCCAGTTTGAAATGTTAAGGGGCAAGTTGGGTAATTGTCCAAATGAGGAATTGTAGCAATTAACTTTGCATACAACAAGGAATGGAAAGGATCTTTTCTTCAAGTATTTATAAGTAGGTTATTTAAGTATTTTCCTCTTATTTTAAAAGGTCCAAGAATAGGAAGAGACTCCTTCATATAATAGTTTCTTCTTTTGAAAGTATCATATTTCCTTCATCTAAAAGAAACTTTCAAAACCTCGCCATTCTCGCTCTCATTTCCTCAAAATCTTCCACAAAATATGTCTTCATCATCTTCATCTTCTCAAAATCGGTTCATCATCTCACTGCCATGGATGAAGTTAGGGAAAATCGATGACATGCATGTTGAAGCTACGAGAATCACTCCTCTGCGCAATGGCCCAGACCAGAAATTGCGTACAAGGAATGCAAGAAGGGCAAGCATCACCTTAGGTAAGACTTACATGCCATCCTCTTCTGTACCCTCAGAAATAGAAAACAGAGAAGGGTCTAGGTCTGTGCATGTAGCAATTGCTAGGATAGTGATGAGTATCCTAAATGAGAATCGATCTGTACCTGGGGTCTCAGTCCCTCTAAATGAAAAGTCTGCTAGCCTTAGCTTAGCAGTTGATCCAGATGTCACAGAGGATGTCAAGACATCTGGTGATCATGTTGATTCCCCTGTCAAGAATATTGTTGATCCTTCAGTTAAAGATTCTGAAGTGAGTGTTGATGATGTTTATAATGAAACCCCCGCTGTTAATGAAGATGTGATTTCTGATGGTATTCTTGAGGAGTCCCCAGCAAAATGTTGCTCTGATAAAGCCTCTGCTGACTATATTTCTGATAGTATTCTTGAAGAATCACCAGCAAAGTGTGCCTCGGTAAAGTCTCTACGACTACATTTAAGACATTTTGGAAGAGTCACAGTTCAAGAATCTAATCATTTAACTGAACCTCCAGTCATTGATTTAGATGAGATGTTCTCAGACAATGATCTTATTGCCAATGTCAATCCAAGCATTGCAAAAAGAATGATGAAGAGGAAGGGAAAGCAGTGATCCGCATAAAGCCCTATTAATGAGAAGATCTTTGAAGATGTGTGCAACAGGGAAGTATCACAAAGTGGACCCTCTACAAGGAGAAGTAGAGTGGCTGTTGGTGACTCTAGGCCAAAGAACACCTATTGTAAAGAGGAAGAAACTGAACACAGTGGAGTCGATCATGACTACGAGTTTGATGTTGAGAAGAATGTCACGACATACATTCAAGAAAGAGCCAACTCTTGGAAAACTTCCCAAGGTGCTGAAGTGGCAATTGATAACATCTCATTCCATCATCACGAAAGTCTTGGAAGATGGAAGTATATTTGTTTAAAGAGGTTGCACTAGAAGAGAGTTGAACAAAGTGCTTTAGAGTGCAAGGAGATTGTTGACACGATTAAGGATGCGGGGCGATGAAAGCGATGGAGAAGCTCTCAAGCTGTTATGAAGTTTTGGTGAGAGAGTTTATTGTCAATCTCTCAAGTGACTGTGGGGATAGGAATTGACTATCGAGTGTGTATGTGAGAGGGAGGAAGTCGAGTTTTCTCCAAATGTGATCAGCAGATTCACAGGTAGATCGATAATACTCGGCGGTGGAGAAGCCGACAACAAGATTTGTCAAACCATCACGCGCCAATCAAGTAAGACAATGGCCTCTAAAGGGAAAACTCTCGACAAGCAAGTTGAGTGTCAAATTTGCCATCTTGCATAAGATTGGTGCTGCAAGGGTCTGACCAATCACAAATCCACCATCTCCAATGGATTGGGAAGATTCATATATCAGATGGGTACTCAGGCTGCATTTGACTATGGATCCTACATTTTGATCGAACACTCAAGCATCTTGTACTATGCTATCAAAGGACCAATAGCCTTTCCCTCCCTCTGTGGAATAATCATTGATCAATATCCGGACATTCTTAGTGACGATCCGATGCGAGAGCCCTGCTCTTGGATTCCACTACAAAGCTGTTCCAAGGAAGCATGTCCCGAACATTGTCATGACATCTGGAGACATCATTGTCAAAGAAAATTCTCGAAGGCAAATGTCATTGCTGTGCTAAGAGCAACTTGCAAGGAGCTTGAAGCAAGAAAGCAAAGTATGGAAGAGCTAATCTCTCAACTAGAGCAGGACACAGAGGTTGAGGATGAAGGGAAAGCTGATCATGATGCTGTAGGTGATGCTGAAGATGATGATATTCAGATGGCTGGTGCTGAAGAAGGTTCTGAAGATGCTTCACTTCACAGTGCTTCTTCTGGAGAAGAAAGCACTTAAATTGTTCTCCAGTGCCTTGCTGTTTCTGTTGTGTTTACTTCTGTCATTTGTTTCCTGTTTTCTTGTATTTTCCCATTTTTTGTTTGAATATTTGTCATCCTTTTTGACAGATTTGTAATTTCTTGACAGAGATGTACCCTTAAACTGTTGGTACCTCCTTTAATTATTTGCTTGATTGCTTGGGGTAATTGTATGGTTTCCTTTGGCCCTTTATGGCTAAAGGGAGAAAGAACTCTTGTGTGGCAATGATTTGGGACTTTGATGAAAATTTAAATTTTGTATGTGGGCAATTGTGGGAATTGTGGGATTTTTGTATGGGTAGAATTTATCTTATCTCTAGGTTCTAGTTTATTTAAGCTTAGAAATAGTTTGTCTTCTGCTGCATATGTACTCTGATGTGTTAGGTAGTTTTAGCCAAAAATGTGCCAAAGGGGGAGTTTGTTAGTGTTTTAAGTTGGCATCAATTTTGGTAAAACTAGGCTTTAGCAATGTCATGATAGATGTCATGACATTCGAGATTGATAAATCCTACACTAAGGATGTTAAAAACACTCGAAGCTGGAAGCTAAAAGTCTTGAAATTCTGCGAGAAAACGATCGATGTCATGCGGATGTTATGACATTCGATGTGACATTACTGCGAGTCGTGTGTTCTGAGATTTTTCGGGATGTTTGTTGAGCTGCTAAATATTGTTTTACTGTTATTAGAAAGCATGCTCACGTGGCTGCTAGGTTAATCTTAATTAAACCTAAATTGGTTGTTGAAAAGACCATGTTTTTAGGATTAAATTAAGTGAACCCTAGCTATATTTATGGAAGCCCAAAAGTTTCGGGCGCTTCTATAAAAATTCAACCCTTATCTTGGCCTTTGAATGTATTGAAGAGATAGCAACTTTGTTTTGTGTCTTTGTTAGGATTAGTGTGGTTGGTATTTGTAATTCTAGTTTCTCTTGTGAGCCAAGCAACTATCAATTGAATAGTGCATTGGACTAGGATTTGTTTGTAAGGGTAGTTTATCACTCAAAGCTTTAAAGCACGAGTGTTTGTCTCTTGATTGAAAGCTTTGAAGCAAGATCAAGATATTTTATTGAAGTGTGTCTTCACAATTCAATTAGTCAATAGGTTGATATCACTGCTGTGATTGAGGGGGAGTGAGTGGGTACTCAGATCTAAGTAGGACTTAGGTTGAAGTTGCATTGGGTAGTTTTAAGTGAAGGAGATAAACTGGTGGTTTATTCCTGAATTAATTCTACTAATAGTGAATTTCCTCCCTGGCTTGGTAGCCTCCAGATGTAGGTTTGTTAGAACCGGCGGGTGAACAACTTATTGTGTTATTCTTGCTACGTATTCTTTGTGAATTGTAAACATAGTGTCGAATCTTGTGTCATAACATTCTGTGACATCAAGTATGCTGCCGGAGAGGTATTTGTGTTTAGCAAGTATTTGCGAAGACAAATTTGCTTTCAAGAGAACTTGCGAAGGTGGTGGGCATAGAACACATAACCCATCCGGCCATTTAGAATGTAGTGCGAAATTATTCGGGCGTAAGCCTAGAATAGTGTCATGCGAGACTACGATCGAGCGAGTTTTCTTGAAAATATTATTGGACTTGAGTATTCAACAAATCCGATAATATTTCAAAGAGAAGTGTTGAGCCTGTATTATCAGTAGAACCCGTTTCACAGATGAATAAGCCTTTAGAACTTACCCACGTTTGATTCTTATCGTTGGTCTCATGCTCGTGACTTCGAACGCTTGACCGTGTGTAACTACTAACCATGTTTGTAGCATTCATGCATTCATTCCAAAACTTCATTTCTCTTCCCATTTCCAAAGAATTTAGAGATTTTTCTTTGTAAAATATTTTAGGTTAGAGTGATGGACGTCAGAGGAAGATTCACCAAAAGATACAGTTTTAGAATTCCTGACGTAGGGAAGTTAAAAGAGTTAGCATCCTTGGTAGAAGATCCCTCGGATTTCAAAAAACGCTATGGAACTCTTTTAACTATTCTGAACACTAACGTTGATGAAGGACTTCTTAAAACTTTCGTTCAGTTTTACGATCCAGTCTATCGCTGTTTCACTTTCCCTGATTATCAATTGATGCCTACTTTGGAAGAGTACGCACAAATCCTAGGTATCTCAGTATCAGACAAAGTGCCTTTCAATGGTTTGGAAGCCATTCCTAAGTCACCAGTCATTGCAACGATGACTCACTTAAAGAAATCTGAGATAGACAAAAACCTAACTACCAAAGGAAAACTCTTAGGACTAACTTCAAAGTTCCTAATGGAGAAGGCTCTCAAATTCTTTGAAGCCGGTAGTATGGTAGCCTTTGAAGATATTGTAGCTTTACTCATCTATGGATTGGTGTTGTTTCCCAACGTCCCAAGTTTCATTGATATCAACGCCATAAGGATCTTTCTGATTGGAAATCCCGTTCCCACTTTGCTTGGCGACACGTACTTCTCCATTCACCATAGGAATCGTCAAGGAGATGGAACTATCGTGTGTTGTGTACCTCTGTTTTTCAAATGGATTGTCTCACACTTGCCTAAATCTCCTATCTTCAGTGAAAACAAAGACGATTGGCATTGGTATCGAAGACTCATGTCTCTTACGAATGACGATATCCATTAGTATACCCTGGCAGACAATGAGATGGAAATCATTGAGAGCTGTGGAGAATTTGCCAACGTACCTCTCAGCGGTACGAAAGGAGGAATCAACTACAACCCATTCCTGGCGAGACGTCAACTCGGGTATGCGAACTCTAGTAAACCTCTTGGTTTTACAGTAGAGAGTTACTTCTATCACGAAGGGGAGGATTCCCAAGGTTTGAAAGCCAGAATGATCAGAGCCTGGCATCACATCCGAAGGAAGGAAAAAGGGAAAGCAAAGAATTATGTAGCCATGGAAATCTACACTTCTTGGGTAAAGAAAAGAGCTAAGGAATTCCGAATGCCTTATGCTTATGAAGAACCCATGTTCTCAACCGTTTCTAAATCAACAATTTTTCCCATCGAGACTATGGGAGAATACCAAGAAGCTTTGGCCAAGATGAGACTCGAGAAGGAAGCTTTGGAAGATAAGTTCCTTAAGACTGATCTCGAAAATGAGAAGCTCAAGAAGCAGGTCAAAGATCATGAAAAGACGCTTTACTTCCAGGATGAATGGCTCATGGAGAAAGATGAGAAGATTCGTCAGAAAGATAACGCGATCAAAAGATACATCAAAGAAAGGAAAAGAAAGCTTGAGGAAATGACAACTAGCGACCCTGCTCCCGATGAGTGGAAGAAAGTCATTAGCAAGCTTAAAGCCGAGAAAGCTGAACTGAAAGCTCACTATGGGAAGGAAATCCTGAAGTTGAAGCTACATCAAGCCTTTGGATCTTCATCCGACGAGGACGATTAATTAGTTTAGTTTGTAATATTTTTATCATTTATTTTATCATTTGTGTGAGCAATGCCCAAAAACGATTGTTGTAATCTTCTTTCAATAATTAATAAAATATTTGTTTTTCCATCCGAATATTTGCCAGAAATTTCTCTTTTAGCGTAAATTCTTTGGAAATTCCTTTCTCTTTGCATTTATAATCATGCATCATACTTTGCATATCGAGTCTATTGTCTAGAGTCTGATCTTTTGGAAATTATGAACAGAAAGGAAAAGATCGTCAAGCTGTCGCGTCTTAGAGTTTCTCGACCACGCCCACAGCCTACTCGAACTTACAATACACGTTCAAAAAGGAGAAAAGTAATGGAAGGATTTGAACAAGAAAATGTTGAGCTTCGTAGCACAGTGACAACACTGCGGGAAGAAGTGGAAAGACTCACATCTCTAGTAAGTTCGTTGGCAGCGGCGCAAAGTCAGCAAGCAGCATCGAGCAGTCAAAATCAAGCAGCGATCTCAGAGGATACTACTACTCCAGTCTCAACTGTTGCAGCCAGTAGTTCACTCTTCAGTATGCCAGAAGGCTATCCATGGGGCATGCCTTTCAATTTCGGCATCGGATTTCGTCAACCGACTTCTCAGGTACAAACAACCACGCTTGAAGTACCTATTTTGCAGCAAAACTCAACACTTACTCTGCAACGTGGGATAACTTTTCCACAAGTAACTATGACGGCTTCTCAACCGATCATGACAAACTCAGCTTCCGTAGTACACACTACTGCAGACGAAGAAGTTCACCATATTCCAGGCGATAACACAAATCCTCGTGGCCCGATGGAGAATCTCCAGGAACAGCTCCTCAAAATGCAGCTTGAGATTAAAACAATTCGTGGAAAGGAATTGTTTGGAAAAAACGCTCACGATTTGTGCTTAGTTCCTCGCGTAAGGATACCTGCAAAATTCAAAGTCCCGGACTTTGAAAAGTACAAAGGAAACTCCTGTCCACAGAGTCATCTTACGATGTATGCCAGGAAAATGTCTACATACAACGACAATCACCAGTTGTTAATCCATTACTTCCAAGATAGTCTCACCGGTGCCGCACTGAAATGGTACATGGGATTAGACAACGCAAGTATTCAAACATTCAATGACTTAGGTGAAGCCTTCGTACAACAATATAAGTTCAACTTGGATATGGCCCCAGATCGGGATCAACTCCGCTCCATGTCTCAGAAAGAAAGAGAGACATTCAAAGAATTCGCTCAACGATGGAGGGAAATTGCTGCCCAATTCAATCCACCATTAGAAGAGAAGGAGATGACCAAGGTTTTCTTAAACACTCTTGGCTCATTCTACTAAGAACGAATGATCGCTAGCGCTCCCGGAGATTTCACCGAGATGGTAAGCATGGGAATGCGGCTAGAGGAAGGAGTTCGAACAGGACGCCTAACCAAAGAAGCGGGATCTTCCAGTGGAACTAAAAGGGTTGGAACCAGTTTTCCAAATAAAAAGGAGCATGACATAGGAATGGTATCCCGAGGGAAACCGCGAAAGAATGTCAGTCAACAACGACAGGTAGCTGCCATAACGCTCGCTGTTAACACAAGTCCAAACACAGGAATTGCTCCGCAGTTCCAACAAACTCAACAGCCTCGTCAACAGGCTCAGCAGTTTAACAATCAAAACCGTGCGCCTTGGGTCTCGCAATTCGACCCAATTCCGATGACGTACACAGAACTATATCACGCACTAATAGAAAGGAATCTTGTGCAGACAAGGTCACCACCTCCGGTCCCCGAAAAATTGCCGTGGTGGTACAAAGCGGACGTATCTTGCCCTTTTCATCAAGGGGCACCGGGCCATGGTCTTGAGCATTGCATCACCCTAAAAGCTGAAGTGCAAAGGTTAGTAAGGTCTAACCTTCTTTCCTTTAGAAATACAAATCCGAACATACAAGCAAATCCACTTCCCAGTCACAGTGGACACACAGTGAATTTGATACTAAGGAATACAGATCGGTACCTTGTCACAGATGTGAATCTGATCAGAGGAAACTTGGTACACCTCCATGATACATACAGTACAATGGGCGCCTTCACTAAACATGATTATGCAGCTTGCAACATCTGCTTCAAGAATCTTCGAGGATGTCCCACCATAAGAGCAGACATTCAACGATTGCTAGACATTGGTGACATACAGATCTACAGAAACAGAGATGACCATGACATGAATACTGTCATACCCAAATTTTTGACCTAATATACCACCTTACATTTGCATCATTGCATCACTATGATTCGAGCGACATTAATCGGGTGTAGCATTTACAGGTCAAAATTAGGGTTTCATCAGATTTTCATCTGATTCAAGAGGCAACCAATTAGGGTTTGAGTTTTTTATCACCTCATTTGATCTATCTTGATCAAATCATCAACCTTCAATCCTCAGATATCCATTTTTCTCATTGATCAATCAAGGATCGACCAATTAGGGTTTTGATCGAGCATAGGTATTCTCTGATTTTTTGAGCATTGAATGACTTTTTTGGATAGAGATTGGTCATTATATCTTAGATACAACATCTTGACCTAATTTCTGGATTCAAAACATCACGAGTTCACGAGACTTCATCGATCGATTTCAAAACATCGATGAAAATTCATCTGCGAGAAAAGTCAAACTTTGACTTTTGGTCAAATTTTTCAAAACAAAACTTTTTCCATCATCAAAATACTTCAAATGATCCATCATGATCATAAAAAATCAAAGAATTTGGAAAAATCAACAAAAAGTCAAAAGTTCCAACACTTAGAAAAATTTCTAAGTGTTAAAATTTCTTATTTTTTCCAAACTTCATGCCATTTTTTCACATAGTTCCATTTTGAATTGAAAAAAACTCAAAACATGAAAGTTGTAGCTCTTGAAACAAGCTTTCCAAAATGTCCAAGAACTCTCAAATCCATGGAGTCTAGCTATACTTTTGAAATTGAAACATAAGGCTCCATGAACATGGTTTTTCAAGGTCAAAACTTCACATTATAGGTCATTTTGAGATTTCTTCATCTAGAAGCATTGCCACCTTGCCAATTCAAGCTTAGAGCTGATAAATATCAGCTAGGAATAATTGAGATGAGATAAGATCAATTTGTGATTTTCACACATGGTAAAAAGAGGAAGCTTCCTTTTTCCTTTTGAAAAGTCTTTCTTGCCCTTTAAGGCATCTTTGAATTTCCAAAAGCCTTGTACTTGTGCCTAACATTTTCAGAACCATTGGCCTATAAATAGAGCATCATTTCAAGTTCAAAACCACACCAAAGCAATGCAAATCCATGCTTTCTCTCTACTTTCTTGAAATTCAAGCAACATAGTGCAAAAGTGAGAAACATTGCAATTTTGAAATTCAGTTAAAACCATGATGAACTTTGGTGTCAAACATGTTCTAATATCACTATCAAACTTGTTTAGAACTTAAAATCAACACAAGAACAAGTAAAAATCAGAATTGAACTTCATGCTTTCAAAATTGCCCAAACTGCCCAAGCATTCGAATTTTTGGTTTGGCTCAAACAATTGATGTTCTAATCATTCAAACATCATCTACAAACATCATAGGGATGATCAAATCATGAACAACTAAGCGTAACATGCTTAACATCAAAATCGAAGTTCCATTTTCAGTTGATGCAGGTGGACTTGGCTGGAGTAATTCAAGATGATTCAAGGCAAGCAGATCATTTCCACAGCTTCCATATAGGCCGATGATGCTACAGCAATCATAAAACAAGCTCTGGAAACACTCAATCACCTTCTTCGATTTCAACTTGAACAGGTTAGAACTCGAACTCTAATATCATGATTCTTTGTACTTAAATGAAAAAACGCTTGGCCAATCTTTTTCTGCACCTAACACGATCATAAGCCCTCAAACAAATTGAAAAATCATCAACTATGCATCATTTAATTTGAAATTTTCAGTTCTAGGGTTCTTCGCGTTTTCCAGAAATTCAAACGTGTTAGGTCAAAAATAAATGCAATTAACAGTCATCATCGTATTCCTTGTTCAAAATCGAGCAACTTTCATGTTTATTTCATCTAATTTCATTGAGAAACGAAGATTATAGCATGAGTTGAGGAATCTGAGAATCAATGGAAACGAAGAACACTGCGCGCGTGTTCTTGAGTTTGAAAATTCAAATTATCCAATATGTTATCTACACGTGCACTTATTCAAAAACATAAAAACGCGTTTGTCCCAGTGGTTGCTAGCTTGCTCTTAAGGCTCTTTGCCACGTAGCCACCCAATGGTCATGAGTTCAACTCTCCAAAGGACCATTATTTTTATAACTTTTCATATTTTCTTCATTTTTCTTACAAACTTCACAATTTTTTTTAACCAATCAAAACTCCTCATTTTGAGGTGATTTTTTAAACACTTGTCAATAAATATGTCTATTTTATGATAGTGCAAAAATTTTCAGAAAAACTTTCATCGATTATATTTTAATCGGGCGAAAACAACGTTCAGAGCACTTTTTCAAAACACTTTTAAAGGTGAATTTTTCAAACTTTCGACTTCCGATTCTTTTCAAAACTTCTCATAAATGAACCTCACATTTCAAAATACTTTCAAAATCATTTCTTCAAAACTTTTTTCATTAAACTTACATTTTTTCCATGATCGATCCGATTTTAACAATAAAACTGATTCGTTTTCTCTCGAATTTCTCAATCGATCATGGGCCTCCCTTACGGTGTAAGTCCCATAACATTCTTTTATGTACATAATATTTCTTTGTACATATCAAACTTTCTTGAGATACATACAAATTTTATACATACATAATCTGAGATACTTTTATACTCAAATGAGACAAACTCCGATCGTTTGTTTTCACTTCACTTGTATACTCAAAACATTCTTTATGTACATACATATTTTTCCTTGTACATATCAAATACTTTTCATATTCATACAAACTTTTATCTGTACATAACACAGATACTTTTTGTAAATACTTAAACACAGATAAACTTTGATTGTTCGTTTCCGTTTCATCTGTATATACACTGAATACCATTGGTATTGAAAGGAGCATTATTCCCTGTGAAACTGCTTTTAAACCAATGGGCCACCCTTACGGTGTAAGTCCCAACCCTCCTATGTACATCCCTCTCTGTACATAAATACCCGTTCGTGTACATATTCACTTCCTTGTACACAATTCAAACTTGTAAATAATCAAGTTACGCTCGTTTTTAACGCTCGTTTCACAGACACTTGTTTATATTTCCTTCATAAACTCTTGTAAATAAACATCATGGATTGTTTATATTTCCTTCATAAACTCCTGCGAATACATATCACACACACACATTTGTTTATACAACTGTCTAATTATAACATAACAATTAGTCTAACCAATAGGTTCCCCACAGTTGTAGCCTCCGCTTGGGCTTTATACAAGATAACTCATCCCCTGCTGAGTTAGCCTTCTCTTGGGCTTTGTACAAGGTAACTCATTCATCTGAGTTTAGCCTCCGCTTAGGCTTCATATAAGGCAGCACTCCCCTGTTGAGTTAGCCTCCTCTTGGGCTTCGTTCAAAAGAACTCCTCATCGAGTTTAGCCTTCTCTTGGGCATCATACAATGAAAGAGACCTGGAAATCTCTTAACAGCCTCCTATTGGGCTTCCAATAAAATGAATCTCCCACGTTAGGATAGAACCCTGAGAGTATAATTTCCCGGTGAAATTGCTCTTAATTCAAAAGGATGGTTTCGGTGAAATCCCTTTTAAAGCCAAAGCCAGCCATACCCTATAGCTTCCTCTTGAGCTTCGTACAAGGACCCTCGATGACCCTCGATGACCCTCGGAATGCCTCCTCTTGGGCTTACAATACAAGGACCCATGGGCTTCTTAAAAGCATCCCTTTAATCCAATCCATTTCTCCTCGAGATTTAGACATCTATCATCTCTATGGAAGAAGTATCTCATCTATCACATCACATCTGATCAAAACTTTTCAAACTCTTTTCAAACTATTTTCAAACAAAAACATCTCTTAGCGTAAGTTGTATGCAGCTACACTCAAGCAAAACACAATGATTACAGTTAAAAGATTCAATCATTTTTTCAAACATCTTTCTTAAACATGTAAGTGGTAACGCTTGTACACTCAAGCAAAACACCTATAACTTACGACGAAAGATTTTTAATCAGTCAAACTTTCAAAAATGTATGTGATGAAATAGATTAGATACATTTTTCATTAAGATGACATTTATCATCTCTTACTAACATTCCGTTGCTTTCCACTAGCATAAGTGGGAACTACGATTGCTCTGACTTTCTCAACATCCTTTTGAGAATACGTAGGCACAAGGTCTCATCCTTGCCGAGCAAATTTCTTTCTCCCTCAAACCAAACAAACCATAGATCCCTGTAGATCCGAGCTACAAATGCTCTGATTCCCACTAGGGGATATGTATGCAGAAGATCCAAAGATCTTTGCGAGCACAATAAAAACAAACCTAGGATCCCACATAATCTACCTTTCTTAAAAATCCAAAGGAGAAACTTTCCCAATTATAGAAATAGCAATTAAAAAACACACAAACATGTCAAAAATATTCATATATAAAGCTATGGATAACCATATATATTTAGGGCGCTCCATCTATTCCCTTTATATAACAAACCCCCTTACCCGGAATACTCCCCAATGCGTTACGTCTAGTTTGCGCTAGTCGTTACGCATATCAAAATCAATTGAGGGTATTGCAGCTTTCCCCTTTTTCATAATCATTAAATCATCTTTTCCTGTGTTGAAAATAATAAAGCTTGACGATCGCGGCATCTTTATAAACAAATCAAAAGAGTAAATCGTTTCGAGCCAGAGGATCCGAATTCACGTTCGATTCCTCTAGCGCGTCACCTTTTAACACGAACAGGAAAAATGGCGACTCTGCTGGGGAGTCCCTCAAAATTTTGATTTTTTTTATAAAAAAAAATTGTGACTCTTCTCAAGAGCACCAAGCTTTTTTTGTTTTCAAAAAGAAAAAAAGGGGTTAAGCTTTCATATTGTGCATATGTTTGTTTTTCTTTATTGCGTGTTTTCACGATTTCATCTGATGGAAAGAAATCCTAACCCGGATTTAAGAAACATTTTAAGATCTAGGTGGGGGTATTAATACGTAAGAAGTCTCAGTACTTACGAAGTTAATATTCCCCTCTCAGTGGAAGTTGTCTTGGGAGTATTTGTGTTTAGCAAGTATTTGCGAAGACATTTTGCTTTCAAGGGAACTTGAGAAGCTGAGTTGGCTGTAGAACACATAACCCATCCTGGCCATTTAGGATGTAGTGCAGAGATTATTCGGGTGTAAGCCTAGAGTAATTTTCATGCGAGACTACGATCAGGCGAGTTTCTCTTGAAAAATATTATTGGACCATCGAGTATTCAACAAATCCGATAATATTTCAAAGAGGAGTGTTGAGCCTATATTATCAGTAGAACCCGTTTCACAGATGAATAAGCCCATAGAACTTACCCACGTTTGATTCTTATCGTTGGCCTCATGCTCGTGACTTCGAACGCTGGACCGTGTGTATAACTACTAACCATGTTTGTCGCATTCATGCATTCATTCAAAAAAAAAAACTTCATTCTTCTCTTCCCATTTCCAAAGAATTTATAGATTTTTCTTTGTAAAATATTTTAGGTTAGAGTGATGGACGTCAGAGGAAGATTCACCAAGAGATACAGTTTTAGGATTCCTGATGTAGGAAAGTTAAAAGAGTTAGCATCCTTGGTAGAAGATCCCTCGGTTTGACGCTATGGAACTCTTTTAACTATTCTGAACGCTAACGTTGATGAAGTACTTCTCAAAACTTTCATTCAGTTCTACGATCCAGTCTATCGCTGTTTCACTTTCCCTGATTATCAATTGATGCCTACTTTGGAAGAGTATGCGCACATCCTAGGTATCTCAGTATCAGACAAAGCACCTTTCAATGGTTTGGAAGCCATTCCCAAGTCACCAGTCATTGCAACGATGACTCACTTAAAGAAATCTGAGATAGACAAAAACCTAACTACCAAAGGAAAACTCTTAGGACTAACTTCAAAGTTCCTAATGGAGAAGGCTCTCAAATTCTCTGAAGCTGGTAGTATGGTAGCCTTTGAAGCTATTTTAGCTTTACTCATCTATGGATTGGTGTTGTTTCCCAACGTCCCGAATTTCGTTGACATCAACGCCATAAGGATCTTCGATTGGAAATCCGTTCCCACTCACTTGGTGACACGTCGTCTCCATTCATCATAGGAATCGTCAAGGAGCGGAACTATCGTGTGTTGTGTACCTCTGTTTTCAAATGGATTGTATCACACTTGCCTCTCACATCTTCCGTGAAAACAAAGGCAGTGGCATTGATCGGAAGACTCATGTCTCTTACAAACGACGATATCCATTGGTATACTTTGGCAGACAATGAGATGGAAATCATTGAGAGCTGTGGAGAATTTGCCAACGTACCTCTCATCGGCACGAAAGGAGGAATCAACTACAACCCGTTCTTGGCGAAACGTCAACTCGGATATGCAAACTCTAGTAAACCTCTTGGATTTACAGTAGAAAGCTACTTCTATCATGAAGGAGAGGACTCCCAAGGTTTGAAGGCTAGGATAATCAAAGGTTGGCATCACATCCGAAGGAAAGAAAGAGGTAAGGCAAAGAATTGTGTAGCCAGGGAAACCTACACTTCTTGGGTAAAGAAAAGAGCAAAGGAATTCCGAATGCCTTACGCTTATGAAGATCCCATGTTCTCAATCGCCTCCAAATCAACAAATTTTCCGTCGAGCGTGGGAGAATATCAAGAAGCCTTGACCAAGGTAAGGCTTGAGAAAGAAGCTTTGGAAAACAAATTCCTTAAGACTAATCTCGAAAATGAGAAGCTCAAGAAGCAAGTCAAAGATCATGAAAAGACGCTTTACTTCCAGGATGAATGGCTCATGGAGAAAGATGAGAAGATTCGCGAGAAAGATAGCGATCAAAAGATACATCAAAGAAAGGAAAAGAAAGCTTGAGGAAATGACAACCGGCGATCCTGCTCCCAGCGAGTGGAAGAAAGTCATCGCAAGCTAAAAGCGAAAAGTGAACTAAAAGCTCACTATGGAAAGAAATCACGAAGTTGAAGCTGCATCAAGCCTTTGGATCTTCATCCGACGAAGACGTTTAATTAGTTTAGTTTGTAATATTTTATCATTTATTTTATCATTTGTGTGAGCAATGCTCCAAAAAACAATATTGTTGTAATCTTCTTTCAATGATTAATAAATGTGTGTTTTCCATCCAAATATTTGCCAGAAATTTCTCTTTTAGCATAAATTCTTTGGAAATTCCTTTTCTTTACAATCATAATCATGCATCATACTTTGCATTTAAGTCTATTGTGTAGAGTCTGATACTTGAACAGTTTTGAACAGCTTCAACAGCTTGAACAGTTTGAACAAATCTGAACAGATAGGAAAAGATCGTCAAGTTGTCGCGTCTTAGAGTTTCTCGACCGCGTCCACAGCCAACTCGAACATACGATACAAGATTAAAAAGAAGAAAAGTAATGGAAGGATTTGAACAAGAGAATGTTGAACTCCGTAGCACGGTAACAACACTGCAAGAAGAAGTGGAGAGACTCACGTCTTTGGTCAACTCATTTGCCGCATCGCAAAGTCAACGAGCAGCATCGAGCAGTCAAAACCAAGCAGCGACTTCAGAGGATACTACTACTCCAGTTTCAGCTGTCGCAGCTAGTAGCTCACCTTTCAGTATACCAGAAGGTTATCCATGGGGAATGCCTTTCAACTTTGGCATCGGAATTCGCCAACCGACTTCTCTAGTGCAAACAACCACGCTTGAAATACCTACTTTGCAGCAAAACTCTACATTTACTCCGCAACATGGAGTAACTCTTCCACAAGTAACGATGTCGGTTTCTCAACCGATCATGATAAACTCAGCTTCCGTAGTGCACGCTACCACAGATGAAGAAGTTCACCATACTCCAGGCAATAACACAAATTCACGTGGTTCGATGGAGAATCTCCAGGAACAACTTCTCAAAATGCAGCTTGAGATAAAAACAATTCGCGGAAAAGAACTATTTGGGAAAAACGCCCAGGATCTTTGCTTAGTTCCTCGCGTAAGAATACCCGCGAAATTCAAAGTCCCTGATTTTGAAAAGTACAAAGGAAATTCCTGTCCACAAAGTCATCTCACGATGTATGCCAGGAAAATGTCCACATAGCAGCGATCACCGATTGTTAATCCATTACTTCAAGCAGTCTTACCGGTGCCGCTTTGAAGTGGTACATGGGATTAGGCGACACAGTATCAAGCGTTCAATGACTTAGGTGAAGCCTTAAATGCAACAATATAAGTTCAACTTGGATATGGCTCACGATAGGGATCAACTCCGCTCCATGTCTCAAAGGAAAGAGACATTCAAAGAATATGCTTAGCGATGGAGGAAATTGTTGCCCAAGTCAACCCACCATTGGAAGAGAAAGAGATTACTAAGGTATTCTTAAACACTCTTGGCTCATTCTACTACGAGCGAATGATCGCTAGCGCTCCGGAGATTTCACGAGATGGTAAGCATGGGAATGCGATTAGAAGAGGGTTCGAGCGGACGCCTAACGAAGCGGGATCTTCTAGTGGAACAAAGAAGGTTGGAACCGGTTTTCAAAAGAAAAAGAACATGACATAGGGATGGTATCCCGAGAGAAACCACGTAAGAATGTCATTCAATAACGACAGGTAGCTGCCATAGCACCCGCCATTAACACAAATCTAAACACAGGAATTGCTCCGCAATTTCAACAAAATCAACAAAATCAACAAACTCAACAGCCTCGTCAGCGGCGGTTTAACAATCAAAACGTGCGCCTCGGGTCACGTAATCGACCAATTCAATGGCGTATACCGAACTATACCCTGCATTGATAGAAAGGAGTATGGTACAGACAAGGTCACCACCTCCGGTTCCTGAAAAACTACCATGGTGGTATAAAGCGGACGTATCTTGCCCTTTTCACCAAGGGGCACCAGGCCATGATCTTGAGCATTGCATAGCATTAAAAGTAGAAGTGCAGAGATTAGTGAAATCTAATCTTCTTTCCTTCAGAAATTCAAATCCAAACGTGCAAGCCAATCCATTTCCCAGTCACAATGGACATACGGTGAATCTAATACTAAAGAATACAGACAGATATCTCGTCACAGACGTAAATCTGATCAGAGGAAACTTAGTACATCTCCATGAATCATACAGTGCAATGGGCGCTTTCACTAAGCACGATTACGCAGCTTGCAACATCTGCTACAAGAATATTCAAGGATGTCCCACCATAAGAGCAGACATTCAGCATTTGCTAGACATTGGTGACATACAGATCTACAGAAATAGAGATGACCATGACGTAAATACAGTAGGGCATTTTCCGCATGAGCTTTTAGTCTCAGATATCAACTCGGAAAATCCCGAAGTAAACGTTATCATCCCTTGTTTCAACATACCCATGCATGTAGAGATCAAATACAACAGTTCAGACATTCCAAGGTCTCCTTTGGTGATTTGCTTACCTGGCCCCGTTTCATACAGTTCTAGTAAAGCAATCCCTTACCAATACAATGCCACTCTGATAGAGGATGGGAAGGAGAAACCCATGCCAACTCTTCCAGCTAATGTCAATATAACAGAAATCGGACGAGTAACACGAAGTGGACGAGTACACGCTCCGTTACCACCAAGACCACCTGCGGTTCCTGTTGTTAGACAAAATCCAGTTAACATACCTTCCGAGAATCCCGCAACGATTCCCGCTGTCAATCCAAGCACAAATGTTGGTCCTCCTGATAGAGCCAACGTCAACACTGATTTTGATGAGATACTGAAACTAATCAAGAAGAGCGAATACCGAGTCGTAGATCAGCTAATGCAGACTCCCTCCAAGATTTCAATACTATCTCTACTCCTCAACTCCAAAGCTCACCGAGAGGCTTTAATGAGGGTGCTAGACCAAGCCTATGTAGACCATGATGTAACTACAGACCAGTTTGGAGGTATTGTCGCCAACATAACAGCTTGTAATAATCTAAGTTTCAGTGATGAGGAACTTCCAGAAGAAGGGAAAGATCACAACTTGGCCTTGCATATCTCGATGATTTGCCAGTCAGATTCCCTGTCCAATGTATTGGTAGATACCGGTTCCTCTTTAAACGTAATGCCGAAAACGACTCTTGCTCGTTTGGCTTACAAAGGGACGCCAATGAAGTTCAACGACATAGTGGTAAGAGCCTTTGACGGCTCACGGAAGTCAGTTATTGGGGAAGTTGATCTCCCGATGACAATTGGCCCGCATACTTTTCAAATCACTTTCCAGGTCATGGACGTGCCAACTGCTTACAGTTGCCTACTAGGAAGACCATGGATCCATGAGGCAGGAGCAGTGACTTCTACTCTCCATCAGAAGCTGAAATTCACAGTAAATGGAAAGTTGGTGACTCTCCTCGGTGAACAAGCTTTACTCATAAGCCATTTGTCCAGTTTCTCTTTCATCACGGCTAATGACGTTGAAGGGACATATCTCCCAGGACATCCGTTAGAAGATGAATCTACCAGCAAAAACAAATCATCTATCTCTTCATATAAAGAGGCGGCACAGATGGTGAAAGATGGCAATGCTGAAGGATGGGGACAAGTAATCAAACCTGTCAAGAACGAAACAAAAACCGGACTTTGGTTTACACCTGTATTCTCCAAAGACAAGCAAAAGGATGAAGCACTTCGCCCGATCAAAGTATTTCCGCGATGGGGTTTCTTGAACCTGTTCCGAAGTTAACGTTGTCACCATTGAAGATGATGAAGATGATCCCTCGAATCGAAGAATGAAGCACTTATTTAAACCACACGAATATGTGTCTCAAGAAGAGTTATGCGCACCGATCAATTCAAATACATGTCCTATGACATGAAAATCCACATCCCCTGAAGTTTGGGATACCTTGGGAGAACCAAGTGGCAAGTATGATTACATGGTGAAATATCTGCACGAGCTCAAGAATCGATCGAAGATATCCATTGGATGGGATGATTCTTTTAGTATCGATCATCGGAAGAGGTGTATACATCTTCCCGATCTCATCAGCAGATTGAAGTTCCAAATGAAGACCTCTGCTTTAACACGTCTGTGGAATTCACTAAATCAGATCCTGATTACCACTACATCAACATGATCACTGAAGATCAAGAGTACGACTCGGGATACGATTTAGAAAGTGTCGCCGACAATGAGTCTCTTCACTCAGAAGATTGGAGGGTACATCCTCAAAATTCAACACAAAGGTCAACAGGAAGCACATATGCTGTATCCTCTGCTTCCCGATCCGTTCATCAAGCGGAACAAGATCGCTTCAGCAGTACAAAAGGCAAGGGCCATCATCCAGAGTCTTCAAAGCCTGCTCGACCAACGACCAAAGTTTACTCAAGGGTTAAACCAAAAGTAAAATTACCCGAGTACCTCGATTTCCAAGGAGTTCGTCACTACTGGAAACCTGTTGAAGTTCGGACTAACGCTCCTAGTTCTAAGTAGTTTATCTTTGCTTTTGTTTTGAACTCTCACTTCGCCCAAAGTGAAGAGATGTTTTATAGGGCTTAGATTTTAAATAATCTCTCTTTGTCTTGCCAGAACAAGTTTGTATTTTAGGGCCTGTTTCATATTGTGAATCATAAATAAAATCGTTGTTTGATTCCACACTTTGTGTTTATTTTCATTTTACCCTTTCACGGAAATGATAATCCTAAAAACACACAAAAAAAATCAAAAAAAGTAATGCATTCACTTTCACATTAACTTTTCAAAAAAAAATGATGAAAAAAAGAGTTGCTTAATCAAACGTAAATCAAATATGCAGATTAAACAGATGGACAAATCCATTGAAAGCAATAAGTCTATGCTCTCTCCCAACTTTGAAATTCTCTGTGAGGTCGCCGAGGAAAAAGTTGAAGAAGAAGTCCCAGATGAGATTTCTCGATTACTAAAGCACGAGGAAAGAATCATTCAGCCTCACAAAGAACCTCTAGAAGCAATTAACTTGGGTTCTGAAGATGATAAAAAAGAAGTCAATATTGGAGCTTCGCTTAACAGCAATGTCAAAAGCAAGCTAACAGATCTTCTCAAAGAATATGTTGATGTGTTCGCTTGGTCTTACAGGACATGCCAGGGTTAGATACCAGCATCGTGGAGCATCACTTGCCGTTAAAACGGTGTTCGCGATTAAGCAAAAGCGAGGAGAGTTCACCGAAATGGCGAGAAAATCAAAAGGAAGTTCAAAAGCAACTCGGCTGGTTTCCTAGTCATACGAGTATCCTTAATGGCTAGCCAACATAGTACCCGTCTCGAAAGATGGAAAGGTCGAAATGTGTGTTGACTAGGAACGAACAAAGCAAGTCAAAGGCGATTTCCCACTCCATATTGACATGCTAGTGGATAGCTTGCCAAATTCAACGTCTTTTCCTTCATGGATGGTTTCTCGACTACAATCGGATCGAGAATGGCTTAGAAGACATGGAAAACACTTTCATCACGCCATGGGGCACTTTACGCTACAAGGTAATGTCGTTTGGATTAAAGAATGCGGCAACTTACCAAGAGGCAATGACTACTCTCTTTCATGACATGATGCACAAAGAGATCGAAGTCTCGTGGATGATATGATAGCAAAAGTCGACCGAAAGAAGAACATATAGACTATCTCTTGAAGTTGTTTCAATGACTAAGGAAATTTCAGCTTCGCCTGAATCCTAACAAATGCACCTTTGGTGTGAGGTCTGGAAAACTCCTGGGTTTCATCGTCAGTCAAAGAGGAATTGAAGTGGACCCTGACAAAGTCAAGGCTATTCAAGAAATGCCTACTCCACATACGGAAAAGCAAGTAAGAGGATTTCTCGGACGGTTGAATTACATCTCCAGATTTATCTCTCAAATGACTGCTACCTGTGGGCCGATATTCAAACTTCTCCGCAAGAATCAAGAGGTTGTGTGGACAGACGATTGCCAAAAGGCATTCGACAGTATCAAGGAATACCTGTCAGAACCACCAATACTGATCCCTCCAGTCGAAGGAAGACCCTTAATCGTGTACCTTACCGTGCTAGAAGATTCCATGGGCTGCGTACTTGGACAACAAGACGACACCGGTAAGAAAGAGCATGCCATTTATTACTTGAGTAAAAAGTTCACAGACTGTGAAACTCGTTACTCCATGCTCGAGAAAACATGTTGCGCTTTGGTGTGGGCTTCAAAACGTCTCCGCCAGTACATGATCAATCACACAACTTGGTTAATCTCCAAAATGGATCCGATCAAGTATGTCTTTGAAAAACCATATATGAGGGAGAATTGCCGATGGCGGATCTGCTATGAGTATGACATCGATGCCGTGCTCAAAAAGCGGTCAAAGGAAGCATTCTCGCCCGATCACTTGGCTTATCGGCCGCTCAGCGAATACCAATCTCTCAAATTTGACTTCCACGAGGGCGTTATGTATTTAAAGATGAAAGATTGCGATGAACGCTACGGAGAAGGACCGGATCCGAATCTAGATGGGGTTTAGTCTTTGATGGGCGGTAAATGTCTTCGACAATGGAATCGGCGATTATCATCACTCAGGGGCTCATATCCGTTTTCCATGAGGTTGCTATTTGATTGCACCAACAACATCGCGAATATGAAGCACGCATCATGGGTATCGAAGAAGCCATCGACTTGAGGATCAAGATCCTTGATATATATGGAATTCAGCCACGTGATCAACCAAATCAAAGACAAGTATGAAACTCATCATCTTGGTCTAATTCCTTCTGAGAGATTATGCAAGGCGTTTGTTGACTTTCTTCAACAAAGTTGAGCGCATCATATCCTCGAGATCGAATCGAATGGCGGGGCCTTGGCTACTCTATCTTCCATGTTCAAAGTCAACGATTGGAATGATATGCCTAAAATCCGTGTCGGGCCTCTCGAAAGACCGACATATGTATTACATGCGAAGCGGTCTTGATGATAAACCGTGGTTCAGCGACATCAAGCGTTTCCTTCAAACACGAGTACCGCTCGGGGCATCGTACAAGGATAAGAAAACTACGAGGATGCTTTCTAGGAATTTCTTCTGAGCGGATGTACTATACAAAAAAACTTGACATGGTTACGCTTTCGGATGCGTCGGCAGACGAGGAGCGAACACGATCATCCATGAAGTGCATGAAGGATCCTTTGGAACCCATTCAAGCGGGCATGCAATGTCCAAAAAATCTTAAAGCGAGGATACTATTGGATAACGATGGAATCCGATTGCGTAAACACGTCAAAAGATGTCACAAGTGCGGATCTCGCGGATAAGATCCATGTGCCAACTCTCAGCGTCCTCTCCTCTCGTGGCCTTTCTCCATGTGGGGCATTGACATGATGGGATGATCGAACCAAAAGCGTCCAGGACATCGCTTTATTCTAGTGGCTATTGATTACTTCACCAAATGGGTCGAGGGCGTCTTCGCCAACTTTACCGGACAAGTGGTTGTGAGGTTCATCAAGAACAACCTCATTTGCCGATATGGAGTTCGGCAAGATCATTACGGACAATGGATCGAACTTGAACAACAAAATGATGAAAGAAGCGTGTGAGGAATTCAAGATCGAGCATCATAACTCATCTCCTTACCGACCAAAGATGAGCAGGCGCGTTGAAGCGCCAACAAGAACATCAAAAGATCGTCCGAAGATGGTCATAACTTACAAAGATTGGCATGAAATCTGCCATTTGCTCTGCATGGGTATCGTGCTTGATCGCACTCAACGAGGCAACCCTTTTCTCTAGTATCACGGCATGGGCGGTGCTCCCGTAGAAGTTGAGATCCGTCAATGAGAGTTCTCATGGAAACTAAGCTATCGAGGCCGAATGGTGTCAAGCGAGATATGATCGGTGAACTTAATCGAAGAAGCGCGACCGCTGTGTCATGGACAAGCTGTATCAAGAAGAATGAAAAAGCTTTCGACAAAAGGTCCGACCTCGTGAATTCGAGAAGCGACCTCGTGCTTAAAAAGATTACATCTTTTCAACGATTCTAGGGGCAAATGGACTCCTAATTACGAAGGCCCATACATCGTCAAAGAAGCTTTTACGGCGGTGCTATAACTCTCACAACCATGGACGACGATGAACTCCGCATCACATGAATCTTGTGTGATCAAGAAATAGTTGTATAAAAAAACAAAGAACATTTCGGTAAGTCGAAAACCGAAAAGGCGACTTAGGCAAAAATAGCGTCTCGGTGGATTGAAAACACGAAAAGCGGTCGAGGCAAAATTAGAGACAATAAGCGGAAAATATCACGATAGATTGAAAACCTGAAAAGGGAATCTAGGCAAAAACAAGGATACAAAAAAAAATGACAAAGTAACTGCAATCAGTCTATACTCCGTCAATTTGAAGAATCTTTCGTCAACGGATCTTCAATCAAATCTTCTGAAGCAACAAGCACGGGTGGAATTCAAAGTTGTTAGGGATAATAGCGGTTATTTGCTTTCAATGTAGCCTTTTCCCAATAAATTATCATTTCCAACTTTTTGTAAATAGCTCATGGAATCACGCCTTTGGCTGATTACCATTCTATCAATAAATTTGAGCCTTGTGCCTTTTGTTTGCAATTCCTACTTTATTCTGTTTTGCAAAATAACGTTTTTATTATGAAAATCACTTTTGAAACTAAAATGTTTTAAAGGAATTTTTACTTCAAAATTTTGAAACAAAAGCAAAATTTTCCTTTGAACTATGAACACGGAAAGAACTTCAACAGTTTTCCCCATAAGTGTTTCAATCTCCGAAGGATAAAACGACTGCTACAGAAGTCTTCCCCTCAGCAGAAATCACCAAAGGACGGTATTCTTATTCAAAGAGAATTCCCAACAAAGTTGCCAAACGAAATGCCTTTCTCAGAAAGTTTAAAGCATGCAACTCAAACTCTTCATCAGTGAATGTTTGCACCATTGCTGTAATTTTCACTGAATATTTGTTCGAACTGTGACGTGGTCCTTTTCCCAAATATCTCTTTAGTGTCTTTGTCAAAATATTGTTAGCATGCATATGACATTCATGACATTCATACATAATAGCATCATTCATGCATTTTTGCATTCCTCGAAATGTTTGCTTCCATATCACTGGTGTAAATCACACTTACTCATGTAAGTACAAGTCTATCCCCAGTAGAGTCTCTCCAAACAGAAAAGATACATTTTCCTTTTTCCCCGGCGGAGTATCCCCAAACAGAGAGATACATCTTTTCTCTATCATGTTCCCCAGCTAAGATTATTCTTCATTTGGAACAATGTCTTGATTGACTTTTTCTTTCCAGTTCGTTCCTGGATAGAACCCTGTCTCTAATCAACAAAGCAATAAGCAATAACCTCGTCATTTGAGTCGCTTATTTCTCTTTTCATTCCTAAACTTGTCATGAAAATTTGTTCTTCTCAACAAAGTTAAATCATGACAATTCAAAAATCCCCAACAGTTGTCTTTCTGTCTAAAAAGAAAACCTGTGTCTTTTGATCAAAATGCCCGCGTCTTCTCAAAAGAGAGATCCTCGGCAAGATTGTATCCAAGAAAATAGAAACTCATTTTGAGTTCTGCTTCTTTCACTGTGTGTTATTCACAATGTTGAATGCATAGCAAATTTCTTAAAAGATTTACCTTGTTATAGTTATCACTTTGCTGATAATTGGTAACATCTTCAAAGCTCATTCAAGTTCTGTTTCCATTACTGTCTGTTATTCACAAGGCTGAATACTCGGTAATATATCTCAAAAGATTTACCTTGTTATAGTTATCACTTCGCTGGTAATTGGTAACATCTTCAGAATTCATTACCATAAATTATCACAAGGCTGATGATTGGTAATATCATTTTCGCTTACCTTAAACATTGTCACAAGGCTGACAAAAGGTAATATCTCTGTTTCCAAAGCGAGACAGGCATTCACATGTTTTGTGAGTCATTCTTTCCCCAGCAGGGACGTATTCACAAATTTCCCTCACCATGTCATTTCTTTGATATCATCGGGGTGAAACTTTTTACAATCATTTTGCATCATCCGCATCTTTTGGTATCTTAGGTCCAAAATTTGCGTATTCTGATATTTAAGTCTCTTTACACCTATCAAAACGAAGATGTTCATCTTCCTATCTCAGGTTAAAGAAACTTAAATAGGGGCATCTGTCATACCCCAATTTTTGACCTAATATACCACCTTACATTTGCATCATTGCATCACTAACAGTTCAGGCAGCATTAATCGGGTGTAGCATTTACAGGTCAAAATTAGGGTTTCATCAGATTTTCATCTGATTCAAGAGGCAACCAATTAGGGTTTGAGTTTTTTATCACCTCATTTGATCTATCTTGATCAAATCATCAACCTTCAATCCTCAGATATCCATTTTTCTCATTGATCAATCAAGGATCGACCAATTAGGGTTTTGATCGAGCATAGGTATTCTCTGATTTTTTGAGCATTGAATGACTTTTTTGGATAGAGATTGGTCATTATATCTTAGATACAACATCTTGACCTAATTTCTGGATTCAAAACATCACAGAAGTTCACAGACTTCATCAGTCAATTTCAAAAACATCTGATGAAAATTCATCTGCACAGAAAAGTCAAACTTTGACTTTTGGTCAAATTTTTCAAAACAAAACTTTTTCCATCATCAAAATACTTCAAATGATCCATCATGATCATAAAAAATCAAAGAATTTGGAAAAATCAACAAAAAGTCAAAAGTTCCAACACTTAGAAAAATTTCTAAGTGTTAAAATTTCTTATTTTTTCCAAACTTCATGCCATTTTTTCACATAGTTCCATTTTGAATTGAAAAAAACTCAAAACATGAAAGTTGTAGCTCTTGAAACAAGCTTTCCAAAATGTCCAAGAACTCTCAAATCCATGGAGTCTAGCTATACTTTTGAAATTGAAACATAAGGCTCCATGAACATGGTTTTTCAAGGTCAAAACTTCACATTATAGGTCATTTTGAGATTTCTTCATCTAGAAGCATTGCCACCTTGCCAATTCAAGCTTAGAGCTGATAAATATCAGCTAGGAATAATTGAGATGAGATAAGATCAATTTGTGATTTTCACACATGGTAAAAAGAGGAAGCTTCCTTTTTCCTTTTGAAAAGTCTTTCTTGCCCTTTAAGGCATCTTTGAATTTCCAAAAGCCTTGTACTTGTGCCTAACATTTTCAGAACCATTGGCCTATAAATAGAGCATCATTTCAAGTTCAAAACCACACCAAAGCAATGCAAATCCATGCTTTCTCTCTACTTTCTTGAAATTCAAGCAACATAGTGCAAAAGTGAGAAACATTGCAATTTTGAAATTCAGTTAAAACCATGATGAACTTTGGTGTCAAACATGTTCTAATATCACTATCAAACTTGTTTAGAACTTAAAATCAACACAAGAACAAGTAAAAATCAGAATTGAACTTCATGCTTTCAAAATTGCCCAAACTGCCCAAGCATTCGAATTTTTGGTTTGGCTCAAACAATTGATGTTCTAATCATTCAAACATCATCTACAAACATCATAGGGATGATCCAAATCATGAACAACTAACTGTAACATGCTTAACATCAAAATCGAAGTTCCATTTTCAGTTGATGCAGGTGGACTTGGCTGGAGTAATTCAAGATGATTCAAGGCAAACAGATCATTTCCACAGCTTCCATATAGGCCGATGATGCTACAGCAATCATAAAACAAGCTCTGGAAACACTCAATCACCTTCTTCGATTTCAACTTGAACAGGTTAGAACTCGAACTCTAATATCATGATTCTTTGTACTTAAATGAAAAAACGCTTGGCCAATCTTTTTCTGCACCTAACACGATCATAAGCCCTCAAACAAATTGAAAAATCATCAACTATGCATCATTTAATTTGAAATTTTCAGTTCTAGGGTTCTTCGCGTTTTCCAGAAATTCAAACGTGTTAGGTCAAAAATAAATGCAATTAACAGTCATCATCGTATTCCTTGTTCAAAATCGAGCAACTTTCATGTTTATTTCATCTAATTTCATTGAGAAACGAAGATTATAGCATGAGTTGAGGAATCTGAGAATCAATGGAAACGAAGAACACTGCGCGCGTGTTCTTGAGTTTGAAAATTCAAATTATCCAATATGTTATCTACACGTGCACTTATTCAAAAACATAAAAACGCGTTTGTCCCAGTGGTTGCTAGCTTGCTCTTAAGGCTCTTTGCCACGTAGCCACCCAATGGTCATGAGTTCAACTCTCCAAAGGACCATTATTTTTATAACTTTTCATATTTTCTTCATTTTTCTTACAAACTTCACAATTTTTTTTAACCAATCAAAACTCCTCATTTTGAGGTGATTTTTTAAACACTTGTCAATAAATATGTCTATTTTATGATAGTGCAAAAATTTTCAGAAAAAACTTTCATCTGATTATATTTTAATCGAGCCGAAAACAACGTTCTGAGCACTTTTTCAAAACACTTTTAAAGGTGAATTTTTCAAACTTTCGACTTCCGATTCTTTTCAAAACTTCTCATAAATGAACCTCACATTTCAAAATACTTTCAAAATCATTTCTTCAAAACTTTTTTCATTAAACTTACATTTTTTCCATGATCGATCCGATTTTAACAATAAAACTGATTCGTTTTCTCTCGAATTTCTCAATCGATCATGGGCCTCCCTTACGGTGTAAGTCCCATAACATTCTTTTATGTACATAATATTTCTTTGTACATATCAAACTTTCTTCAGATACATACAAATTTTTATCTGTACATAATACAGATACTTTTTATACTCAAGTACAGACAAACTCCGATCGTTTGTTTTCACTTCACTTGTGTATACTCAAAAACATTCTTTATGTACATACATATTTTTCCTTGTACATATCAAATACTTTTCATATTCATACAAACTTTTATCTGTACATAACACAGATACTTTTTGTAAATACTTAAACACAGATAAACTTTGATTGTTCGTTTCCGTTTCATCTGTATATACACTGAATACCATTGGTATTGAAAGGAGCATTATTCCCTGTGAAACTGCTTTTAAACCAATGGGCCACCCTTACGGTGTAAGTCCCAACCCTCCTATGTACATCCCTCTCTGTACATAAATACCCGTTCGTGTACATATTCACTTCCTTGTACACAATTCAAACTTGTAAATAATCAAGTTACGCTCGTTTTTAACGCTCGTTTCACAGACACTTGTTTATATTTCCTTCATAAACTCTTGTAAATAAACATCATGGATTGTTTATATTTCCTTCATAAACTCCTGCGAATACATATCACACACACACATTTGTTTATACAACTGTCTAATTATAACATAACAATTAGTCTAACCAATAGGTTCCCCACAGTTGTAGCCTCCGCTTGGGCTTTATACAAGATAACTCATCCCCTGCTGAGTTAGCCTTCTCTTGGGCTTTGTACAAGGTAACTCATTCATCTGAGTTTAGCCTCCGCTTAGGCTTCATATAAGGCAGCACTCCCCTGTTGAGTTAGCCTCCTCTTGGGCTTCGTTCAAAAGAACTCCTCATCGAGTTTAGCCTTCTCTTGGGCATCATACAATGAAAGAGACCTGGAAATCTCTTAACAGCCTCCTATTGGGCTTCCAATAAAATGAATCTCCCACGTTAGGATAGAACCCTGAGAGTATAATTTCCCGGTGAAATTGCTCTTAATTCCAAAAGGATGGTTTCCCGGTGAAATCCCTTTTAAAGCCAAAGCCAGCCATACCCTATAGCTTCCTCTTGAGCTTCGTACAAGGACCCTCGATGACCCTCGATGACCCTCGGAATGCCTCCTCTTGGGCTTACAATACAAGGACCCATGGGCTTCTTAAAAGCATCCCTTTAATCCAATCCATTTCTCCTCGAGATTTAGACATCTATCATCTCTATGGAAGAAGTATCTCATCTATCACATCACATACAGTCAAAACTTTTTCAAACTCTTTTTCAAACTATTTTCAAACAAAAAACATCTCTTAAACGTAAGTGGTAACGCTTGTACACTCAAGCAAAACACCCAATGCTTACAGTTAAAAGATTCAATCATTTTTTCAAACATCTTTCTTAAACATGTAAGTGGTAACGCTTGTACACTCAAGCAAAACACCTATAACTTACGACGAAAGATTTTTAATCAGTCAAACTTTCAAAAATGTATGTGATGAAATAGATTAGATACATTTTTCATTAAGATGACATTTGTCTATCTCTTACTAACATTCCGTTGCTTTCCACTAGCATAAGTGGGAACTGCGATTGCTACGACTTTCTCAACATCCTTTTGAGAATACGTGAGGCACAGGTCTCATCCTTGCCGAGCAAATTTCTTTCTCCCTCAAACCAAACAAACCATAGATCCTGTAGATCGAGCTACAAATGCTCGATTCCCACTAGGGGATATGTATCGAGAAGATCAAAGATCTTTGCGAGCACAATAAAAACAAACCTAGGATCCCACATAATCTACCTTTCTTAAAATCCAAGGAGAAACTTTCCCAATCATAGAAATAGCAATTAAAAACACACACATATCAAACATATTCATATATAAAGCTATGGATAACCATATATATTTAGGGCGCTCATCTATTCCTTTATATAACAAACCCCTTACCGAAATACTCCCCGATGCGTTACGTCTAGTTTGCGCTAGTCGTTCACATATCAAAATCAATTGAGGTATTGCAGCTTTCCCCTTTTTCATAATCATTAAATCATCTTTTCTTGTGTTGAAAATAATAAAGCTTGATGCTCGCGGCATCTTTATAAACAAATCGAAAGAGTAAATCGTTTCGAGCCAGAGGATCCGCATTCACGTTCGATTCCTCTAGCGCGTCACCTTTTAACGCGAACAAATACAATAGGGCATTTTCCGCATGAACTTTTAGTCTCATATATCAACTCGGAAAATCCCGAAGTAAACGTTATTGTCCCCTGTTTCAATGTACCCAAGCATGTGGAGATTGAGTATAACGGTTCAAACGTTCCAGGGTCTCCTTTGGTGATTTGTCTACCGGTCTGTTAAATCATTCTAACAACGCGATCCTATCAATACAATGCAAGCTGTGATAGAGGATGGGAAGGAAACCCATGCCAACTCTTCCATTAATGTCAACATAACCGAGATCGGACGAGTAGCAGCAGTGGGCGAGTACATACTCATTGCTACCAAAACCTCTGTTGTTCTGTTGTTAGACAAAATCCGGTTAACGTATCTCCGAGAATCTGCGATGATTCCGTTGTTAATCCGAGACACAAATGTTGGTCCTCTGATAGAACCAACGTCAACACGATTTTGATGAGATCGAAGTTAATCAAGAAAAGCGATGCAGTCGTGGATCGGTGATCGAGACTCCTCAAGATTCGATACTATCTCTACTTTTGAACTCCGAAGCTCACCGAGAAGCTTTAATGAGAATACTAGATCAAGCTTATGTAGATCACGATGTGACTACGGACCAATTTGGAGGAATTGTGGGCAACATAACAGCTTGCAATAATCTAAGTTTCAGCGATGAAGAACTCCCAGAAGAGGGGAAGGAACACAATCTGGCTCTGCATATCTCGATGATTTGTCAATCAGATTCCCTGTCCAATGTATTGGTAGATACCGGTTCGTCCTTAAACGTAATGCCAAAAACGACACTCGCTCATTTAGCTTACAAAGGAACACCAATGAAGTTCAATGACATAGTGGTAAGAGCCTTTGATGGGTCAAGGAAGTCAGTTATTGGGGAAGTCGATCTCCCGATGACAATTGGTCCGCATACTTTCCAAATCATTTTCCAAGTCATGGATGTACCAGCTGCTTATAGTTGTCTACTAGGAAGACCATGGATCCACAGCGGGGCTGTGACATCCACTCTCCACCCGAAATTCACGATAAATGGGAAGCTAGTAACCATCATCGGTGAGCAAGCGTTGCTAGTAAGCCATTTATCCGACTTTTCTTTCATCACGATAGCGGCGTTGAAGGACACATCTCCCAGGACATCCGTTAGAAGATGAATCTACCAGCAAAAACAGATCGTCTATCTCCTCTTACAAAGAAGCAGCACAGATAGTAAAAGATGGCAACGTTGAAGGTTAGGGACAAGTAATCAAACCAGTCAACAACGAGACAAAAGCGGGATTGGATTCACTCCGTATTTCCCAAAGACAAGCAAAGGGATGAAGCACTTCGTCCCATCAAAGAATATTCCACAGTGGGGTTTCTTAAACCACATTCTTAATGATTAACGTTATTACCATTGAAGGTGAGGAAGATGATCTCTCGGATCTAAAGAGTGGAGCACTTATCTAAACATCCCTGAATATGTGTCTCAGGAAGAATCGTACGCACTGTACTATCCTCCAACCGATCAATTCAAAGGCATATCCCTACAAAGGAATGAAAATTACTTTGTCCTTACGAAGTTTGGGATACCTTGGGAGAACCAAGTGGCAAGTTTGACTACATGGTAAAATATACTGCGCCAGAAAGCTCAAAAATCAGGATTGAAGATATCCAGCCCACTGGATGGGGTGATTCTTTTGAATATCCTAGTCAATCAAAAGAGGAATATCCATCTTCCCGATCTAATCGACCAATTGAGATTCCAAGCGAAGATCTACCTTTGGCCTTTTGTGGAGTTTGTTAAACGGATCTAACTATCACTACATCAACGTGATTACTGAGGATCAAGGATATGATTCGGGATACGAATTAGAAAGTGTCGCCGACAATGAGTCTCTTCACTCTGAAGATTGGAGGGTACATCCCCAGAATTCAACACAAATGCCAAAAGAAAGTACATATGTTGTATCCCATACTTCGATCTATTCATCAAGCCGAAGAAGATCGTTTCAGCAGCACAAAGGCAAGGTCAATCGCCCAGAGTCTTCAAAGCCTGCTCGGCCAACGACCAAAGTTTACTCAAGGATTAAACCAAGTGGAAAACTACCAGAATACCTCGATTTCCAAGGAGTTCGCCACTACTGGAAACCTGTTGAAGTTCGGACTAATGTTCATAGTTCTAAGTAGTTTACTTTGCTTTTGTTTGAACTCTCACTTCGCCCAAAGTGAAGAAATGTTTTATAGGGTTTAGCTTTTAAATAATTCCTCTTTGTTTTGCCCAAGACGAATGAGTTTGTATTTTAGGGCCCTGTTTCATATTGTGAATCATAAATAAAACGCGTTGTTTTGATTCCACACTTTGTGTCTGTTTTTTATTTTTACCTTTTTCTTGGAAATGATAATCCTAAAAAACACAATAAAAATCTTCAAAAAAAAATATAATCTGCATGCATTTTCACATTAACTTTTTCAAAAAAAAAAAAAAGAGAAGAGTTAATTAATCAAACATAAATCAAAACATGCAGATTAACAGATGGACAAATCCATTGAAATCAATAACTCTACGCTCTCTCCCAACTTTGAAATCCCTAGTGAAGTCGCCGAGGAAGAAGTTGAAGAAGAGATCCCATATGAGATTTCTCGACTGCTTAAGCACGAGGAAAGAATCACTCAGCCTCACAAAGAACCTCTGGAAGCAATCAACTTGGGTTCTGAGGAAGACAAAAAAGAAGTGAATATCGGAGCTTCACCGCAACGTCAAAGGAAAAGCGATCTTCTCAAAGAATATGTTGATGTGTTTGCTTGGTCCTACCAAGACATGCGGGTTTAGATACCCGACATCGTGGAGCATCACTTGCCATTAAGGCCGGAGTGTCACGGTTAAGCAAAAAGCGAGAAGAGTTCACTGATATGGCTAATAAAATCAAAAGGAAGTTCAAAAGCATTTCGTGCGGGTTTCCTCGTACGAGTATCCTCAATGGCTGCGCCAACATAGTACATCTCCAGAAAGGCGGCAAGGTCGGGATGTGTGTCGACTATCGGGACTTGAACAAATCGATCAAAAGCGATTTCCCACTACCGCACATCAACATGTTAGTGGACGACCTTTGCAAAGTTCAACGTTTTTCCTTCATGGATGGTTTCTCGGTTACAATCGGATCTGAATGGCTCCGAAGACATGGAAGACATCTTTCATCACGCCATGGGGCACGTTTTGCTACAAAGTAATGCGTTTGGATTAAAGAATGCGGTAACTTACAAGGGCAATGACTACTCTCTTTCATGACATGATGCACAAAGATCGAGGTCTCGTGGGCGACATGATAGCAAAGTCGACGAAGAAGAGCATATAGAATATCTCTTGAAGTTGTTTGACTAAGGAAATTTCGACCGCCTAAATCTAACAAATGCACCTTTGGGGTAAGATGGAAAACTCCTAGGTTTCATTGTCGATCGAAGAGGTATCGAAGTTGACCACGACAAAGTTAAGGCTATTCAAGAAATGCTGCGCCACATACGGAAAAGCAAGTAAGAGGATTTCTCAGACGGTTGAATTACATCTCAGTTATCTCTCAATAGCCTACGTGGGCGATATTCAAGCTTCTCCAAAAATCAAGAGGTTGTGTGGACGGAAGATTGCCAAAAGCGTTTGTGGTATCAAGGAATACTTGTCGAACCACCAATCGATCCCTCAGTTGAAGGAAGACCATTAATCATGTATCTTACCGTGCTAGAAGATTCCATGCGCTGCGTGCTTGGACAACAAGATGAAACCGGTAAGAAGCATGCCATCTACTACTTGAGTAAAAGTTCACATTTGTGAAACTCGTTACTCCATGCTCGAGAAAACATGTTGTGCTTTGGTGTGGGCTTCAAGCGTCTCCATGATACATGATCAATCACACGACTTGGTTAATCTCCAAAATGGATCCAATCAATGCGTCTTTGGAAAGCCTACCTTACGGGAAGGATTGCTCGATGGCGAGATGTTATTATCGAATATGACATCGATGCCGTGCTCAAAAGCGGTCAAAGGAAGCATTCGCCGATCACTTGGCTTATCGGCCGCTCAGAATACCAATCTCTCAAGTTTGACTTCCCAGACGAGGATGTTATGTATTTAAAGATGAAAGATTGTGACGAACCGCTACCTGAAGAAGGTCCTGATCCAGAATCTAGATGGGGCCTAATTTTTGATGGAGCATTTAATGTCTTTGGCAATGGAATTGGGGCGATCATCATTACTCGAGGGTTCTCATATCCGTTTTGCGCCCAGTTGCTATTTGATTGCACCAACAACATCGCAGAATATGAAGCTTGTATCATGGGTATTGAAGAAGCCATCGACTTGAGGATCAAGATCCTTGACATATATGGAGATTCAGCCCTTGTGATCAACCAAATCAAAGACAAGTATGAAACTCATCATCTTGATACGATTCCCTACGAGATTATGCGAGATGTTTGTTGACTTTCTTCACAAAGTTGAGCGCATCATATCCTCGAGATCGAATCGAATGGCGGATGCTTTGGCTACTTTATCTTCCATGTTCAAAGTCAACGATTGGAATGATATGCCTAAGATCCGCATCGGGCCTTGAAAGACACCCTATGTATTACATGGCTGAAGCGGTCTTGATGATAAGCCGTGGTTCCACGACATAAAGCGTTTCCTTCAAACACGAGAATACCCACTTGGGGCATCCTACAAAGATAGGAAAACTCTAAGGAGACTTGCTAGGAATCTCTTCCTAAATGAAATGTGCTATACAAAAGAAACTTGACATGGTTACGCTTTCGGATGCGTCGACGGACAAAGCGAACCGATAATCCATGAAGTTCATGAAGGATCCTTTGGAACCCATTCAAATGGGCATGCAATGTCGAGAAAAATCTTAAAGCGGGATACTATTGGATAACAATGGAATCCGATTGCGTAAACATGTCAAAAGATGTCACAAGTGCTAGATCTCGCCGAGATAAATCCATGTGCCACCGACTCTACTCAGCGTTCTCTCTCTCGTGGCCTTTCTCCATGTGGGGCATCGACATGATTGGGATGATTGAACCAAAAGCGTCCAGCGGACATCGCTTCATTTAGTGGCTATTGATTACTTCACCAAATGGGTGAGCGGCATCTTACGCCAGCGTCACAAGACAAGTGGTTGTGAGTTCATCAAAACAACCTCATTTACCGTCACGGAGTTCAAAGCAAGATCATTACGGACAATGGATCGAACTTGAACAACAAGATGATGAAAGAAGCGTGAGAATTCAAGATTGAGCATCATAACTCATCTCCTTACCGGCCAAAGATGAGCAGGCGCCGTTGAAGCGCCAACAAGAACATCAAGAAGATCGTCGAAAATGGTCATCACACAAAGGCGCGAAATCGCCATTTGCTCTACATGGGTATCGTGCTTGATCGCACATCAACAGGGCAACTCCTTTTCTCTAGTATCGGCATGGGCGGTGCTCCCGTAGAAGTTGAGATTCCGTCAATGAGTTCTCATGGAAACTAAGTTATCTGAGGCGAATGGTGTCAAGCGAATCGACCGGTGAACTTAATCGAAGACCGCTATGTGTCATGGACAACTATATCAAGAAGGATGAAGAAAGCCTTTGACAAAAGGTCCGACCTCGAATTCAGAAAGGCGTCGTGCAAAAAGATTACATCTTTTCAACGATTCTAGGGGCAAATGGACTCCTAATTATGAAGGCCCGTACATCGTCAAAAAGCTTTTACGGCGGTGCTATGATTCTCACAACCATGGACGGTGATGAACTCCGCATCACAGTGAATCTTGATGCGATCAATACTTTGTCTAAAAAGAACAAAGAACATTTCGGTAAGTCAAAAACCGAAAAAGGCGACTTAGGCAAAAATGGCGTCTCGGTGGTGAAAACCGAAAAGGGCGGTCCGAGCAAAATTAGAGCGATAAATAAAATTATCACGATAGATTGAAAACACGAAAAGCGATCTAGGCAAAAATAAGGATACAAAGAAAATGACAAAAGTAACTGCACTCAGTCCATACTTCGTCAATCTGAAGAAATTTCCATCAACGGATCTTCGATCAACTCTTCTGAAACAACAAGCACAGTTGGAATTCAAAGTTGTTAGGGATAATAGCGGTTATTTGTTTTCAATATAGCCTTTTCCCAATAAATTATCATTTCCAATTCGTGTAAATAGTTCATGGAATCACGCCTTTGGCTGATTACCATTCTATCAATAAATTTGAGCCTTGTACCTTTTTGTTTGCAATTCTTGCTTTATTCAGTTTTGCAAAATAACGCTTTTTATTGTGAAAATCACTCTTTGAAACTAAAAAGTTTTAAATGAATTTTTACTTCAAAATTTTGAAACAAAAGCGAAATTTTCCTTTGAGCTATGAACAGGAAGAACTTTAACAATTTTCTCCACGAGTGTTTCGATCTCCCAAAGATAGAACGGCTGCTACAGAAATTTTCTTCTCCTCAACAGAGATCACCAAAGGACGGTATTCTTATCCACAAAGAATTCCCAGCAAAGTTGCCAATGTAATGCCTTTTTCAGAAAGTTTAAAGCATGCAACTCATGTTCATCAGTAAATGTCTACACCATTGCTGCAGATTTTACTAAGTATTTGTTCGAACTGTGACGTGGTCCTTTTCCCCAAATACCTCTTTATTGTCTTGTCAAGTATTGTCAGCATGCATATGACATTCATCATTCATAACATCATTAATGCAATCCTGCATAGCCTCGATATTTGCTTCCATATCCTTTGGTTTAGATTACATTTACTCATATGGATGTGTCATCTCTCGGAGGTTATCCCAAACAGGAAAATGCATTTTCTCTCTGATCCTGGTGAGATCATTTCTCATCGGGAACAAAGTCTTGATTGACCGTTTCTTTCCAGTTCATTTCTGGATAGAACCTCGTCTATAACCAACAAAACAATAAGCAATAGCCTCGTCATCGAGCTTATTTCCTTTCCATCTTGAAAAAGATTGTTCTTCTCGGCAAGTTCAAATCATGATAGTTGAAATTTCCACAGTTGTCTTTACATCTAAAGAAAACTTGTGTCTTTCAATCAAAATGCCGCATCTTCTCAAGAGAGATCCTTGGCAAGATTGTATCCGTGAAAATAGGAGCTCGTTTGAGATCTGTTTCCATCATTTATACATTATTCACAAAATTTGAATACTCGATAATTTTCTCAAGAATTACCTTGTTATAGGTATCACTTCGCTGATAATTGGTAATATCTTCGAAACCCATTAACATAAACTATCACAAGGCTGATAATTGGTAATATCATTTTCGCTTACCTTAAACATTGTCACAAGGCTGACAGAAGGTAATCTCTTTGTTTCCCAAAGCAAAACAGATATTCACATGTTTTGTGAATCTCTTTTCCCAGAGACATATTGCATGTTTCCAACAAGCAGGATCCTCTTTTCTTAAAACAGATCGAGTCATCCTCACAAATTCTTCCCCGTCATGTCAATCTTTGATACCTCCCGGGTGAATCTTTTACAATCATTTTCGCATCTTTTGGTATCTTAGGTCCAAAATTTGCGTATTCTGATATTTAAGTCTCTTCACACCTATCAAAACGAAGATATTCATCTTCATATCTCGAGTTGAAGAAACTTAAATAGGGCATCTGTCATACCCCAATTTTGACCTAATATACCACCTCACATGCATCATTGCACCATTAACGATTCGAGCGAATTAATCGGGTGTGGATTTCACAGGTCAAAATTAGGGTTTCATCAAATTTTCATCTGATTCAAGAGGCAAGCAATTAGGGTTTGAGTTTTACTCACCTCATTTGATCTATCTTGATCAAATCATCAACCTCGATCTTGGATATCAACTTTTCTCATTGATCATCAAGGATCGACCAATTAGGGTTTTCATCGAGTATGAGTAATCTACGATTTTACGATCGATGAATGACTTTTTGATTGGAGATTGATCTTCATATCTTAGATACAACATGTTGACTTAATTTACGGATTCAAAACATCACGAAGTTCCAGTTTCATCGGTCGATTTACGAAACATCGATGAAATTTCATACGCCGAAAAGTCAAACTTTGACTTTTGGTCAACTTTTCAAGACAAAACTTTTCCATCATCAAAATACTTCAAATGATCCATCATGATCATAAAAATCAAGAAATTTGGAAAAGTCAACAAAAGTCAAAATTTTCAACACTTAGAAAATTTTTCAAGTGTTAAAATTTCTTACTTTTCCAAACTTCATGGCATTTTTCACATAGTTCCACTTTGAATTGGAAAAACTCAAAACATGAAAGTTGTAGCCCTTGAAACAAGCTTTCCAAAATGTCCAGAACTCTCAAATCCATGAGTCTAGCCATACTTTTGATTTTGAAACATAGAGCTCCAAATCTTTGAATTTCAAGTACAAAGTTCAAGATTATAGGTCATTTTGCATTTTCTTCTTCTAGAACACATGCCACCTTGCAAAGATAATCTAGAGCTGATAAAAATCAGTTGGATGTAATTATGATGGATAGGATCAAAGTTGAGATTTAACCATGGTTAAAAGGAAGCTTCCTTTTGCATTTAATGCAAAATGACTTCCTTCTAAGCAAGTTGAAACTACAAAGCCAAACTTTCTCCTTATCCTTCAAATTTGTGACCTATAAATAGAGGTCTTGTTTGCAATTTCAAACCACACCAAAGCCATGCAAGTACATGCTTTCTCTCTTCTTTCTTAAAATTCAAGAAACATAGTGTTAATTGAGAAAACTTGCATTTTTGAAAACTAGTGAAAAACTTTGAGCAATTTGGTGTCTAACATGTTTTAATATCAATATGAAACTTGTTTGAAACATAAAATCAATACAAACCAAGCTAGAAATCAGATTTACACTCCATGTTCACAAACTTTCTCAAAGCGCCTAAACTATCGAATTCCATATTTGGCTTGAACAAGTTGTGATTTAATCATTCAAACATCATCAACATACATCATAGACATGATCACGGACCATTAACATCAAGCTGTAACACCTCTAACCACGATTTCGGTTTACTTTGAGTTGTATGCGAGTCGACTTGGTCGAGAGCTATCCAAGCAATTTGAGCAAGCGGATCATTCATACATGATCCTTGGTAGATGGTGCTCTAAGAATCATTAAAACTCAGCGGAAACACTCAAAAGCGGTCGATCTCGGCTTGAACATGTAAGAAGCTCAACTCGAACTCTATGATTTCTTGATTCGATCAAAAAACTCTTGGCCATTTTGTTTACGCACTATCCACGATCAATAGCCCTCAATCGATTGAGCAATTCATCAACCATACGATTTCAATTAGATTTTTCGGTTTTAGGGTTCTTCGTGTTCTTGAAATTGAATCATGATAGGCTTAAAATAAATGAAATTAAAGAACACCATCATGTTCCTAGGCTTGAAGCGAGCAAGTTTCATGTTTACATCTTTGATTTCATCAAGAAGCGAGATTTGAGGATGAATTGAAGGATTGGAGATGAAGAACAAAATTGCGTGCGTTTTGAATTCAAATATCCGATTTAAAATATAGTTTCATTATTTGATTTCAATACGGATGTATTGCCGCGTGATTTGCCACTCACTCTTAAGTCACTTATGCCTTGCCTTGCCTTAAGGTCCGGGTTGTGACCTTGGGACCATTTTTCCAAACTTTTGTATTTTTACAAACTTTGACTTTTTCAAAACCAATCAAAACTCCTCATTTGAGGTGATTTTTTGTACACTTGTCAATTAATGTATCTATTTTGAGATAGTGTCAAAATTTTCAGAAAAACTTTCATCCGATTATATTTTTATCGGGCAGCGGTACTTTTCGGTACTTTTCAAAGCACCTTTAAAGGTGATTTTTCAAACTTTCAAAGCCGATTCTTTTCAAAACTTCTCATAAGTATATTTCACTTTTAAAAACACTTTCAAAACATTCTTCAAAACATTTCATCAAACTTACATCTTTTACCATGATCGATCCGATTTAAGCGATAAAACCGAATTCGTTTTCTCTTGAATTTCTTAGATCATGGGCCTCCCACGGTGTAAGTCCCAACATTCTTTATGTACATACATATTTTTCTTGTACATATCAAATTCTTTTCATATACATACAAATTTTTACCTGTACATAATACAAATACTTTTGTAAATACTCAAGTACAGACAAACTTTGATCGTTTGTTTTCACTTAACTTGTATACATTGAATACCATTGGTATTAAAGAGCATTATTCGGTGAAGCGCTTTTAAACCAATGGGCCTCCCTTCGGTGTAAGTCCCAACTCTCTATGTACATCCACATCTCCTCTGTACATAAATACTCGTTCGTGTACATATTTATTTCCTTGTACACAATTCAAACTTGTAAATAATCAAGTTACGCTCGTTTTAAACGTCCGTTTCACAGACACTTGTTTATATTTCCTTCATAAACTCTTATAAATAAACATCATGCATCTGTTTATATTTCCTTCATAAACTCTGTGAATACATATCACACACACACACACTTGTTTATATAATTGTCTAGTTATAACATAACAACTAGTCTAACCAATAGGTTCCCCAGTTTAGCCTTCTCTTGGGCTTTATACAAGATAACTCATCCCTCTGAGTTTAGCCTTCTCTTGGGCTTTATACAGATAACTCATCCCTGCGAGTTTAGCCTTCTCTTGGGCTTTGTACAAGGTAACTCATTTATCTGAGTTCACCTCCTCTTAGGCTTCATATAAGAAAACTCATTCATCGAGTTTAGCCTCACTTAGGCTTCATATAAGACAACACTCCCTATTGAGTGACCTCCTCTTGGGCTTCGTTCAAAAGAACTCCTCATTGAGTTTAGCCTTCTCTTGGGCATCATACAATGAAAGAGACAGGAAATCTCTTAACAACCTCTATTGGGCTTCAATACAAAGAATCACCCGCGTTAGGATAGAACCCTTAAGTTATAATTTCCGGTGAAATTGCTCTTAATTCAAAAGGATGGTTTCGGTGAAATCCTTTTAAAGCCAAAACCAGCCATACCTATAGCTTCCTCTTGAGCTTCATACAAGGACCCTCGATGACCCTCGGAATGCCTCCTCTTGGGCTTACAATACAAGGACCCATGGGCTTCTTAAAAGCATCCTTTAATCCAATCAATTTCTCCTCGAGATTTAGGCGTTTATCATCTCTATGGAAGAAGTATCTCATCTATCACATCACAATCAAAAACTTTTCAAACACTTTTCAAAACAAAACATCTCTTAATCGTAAGTGGTAGCGCTTGTACACTCAAGCAAAACACCCAATGCTTACAATTAAAGATTCAATCATCTTTCAAACATCTTTCTTAACTGCGTAAGTGGTAGCAGCTTGTACACTCAAACAAAACACCTATAACTTACGATGAAAGATTTCAATCAATCAAACTTTAAAAAACGTATGTGATGAAATAGATTAGATACATTTTTCATTAAGATGACATTTGTCTTTGTCTCTTACTAACATCCCGTTGCTTTCCACTAGCATAAGTGGGAACTACGATTGCTACGACTTTCTCAACATCCTTTTGAGAATCACGTGAGCACAAGGTCTCATCCTTGAGGAAATTTCTTTCTCTCTCGGACCAAACAAACCATAGATCCCTTTAGATCCGAGCTACAAATGCTCTGATTCCCTTTAGGGGATATGTATGCAGAAGATCCAATGATCTTTGCGAGCACAATAATAACAAACACTAGGATCCCACATAATCTATCCTTCTTAAAATCCCAAGGAGAAACTTTCCCAATCATAGAAATAGCAATTAAAACACACAACATATCAAGCGTATTCATATATAAAGCTATAGATAACTATATATATTTAGGGTGCTCCATCTATTCCTTTATATAACAAACCCCTTACGGAATCTCCCCGATGCGTTCGTCTAGTTTTGCTAGTCGTTACGCATATCATAATCAATTGAGGGTATTAGCACTTTCCCCTTTTCATAATCATTAAATCATCTTTTCTTGTGTTGAAAATAATAAAGCTTGATGCTCATGACATCTTTATAAACAAATCAAAAAATCGTCGTTTGAGCGGAGGATCCGAATTGATTCGATTCACTAGCGCGTCACTTTTAGCGAACACTTCCTTCAAAGGGAGGGAGGCGGGATAAAGAGCTCAAGAAAATACTCTTTGATACTTTCAAATGCCCTTTGAAATCATCTTTCCATATGCAACTTTGTTCTTTCTTCAACGACTTGAAGATTGGTTCACATTTGTAGTCATATGGAAATGAATATGGAAATGTAATTCAAAGATGCGAGAAACCTTTGACTTATTTTTGAGTTCTTGGTGCATCATCTCTTGAATTGTCTAACTTTAGCGATCAACTTCAATTCCTTTTTGGCTAACAATAAAACCCAACAATTTTCGAATTGGATACCGAATGTACATTTATTAGGATTCAAGCGGAGGTGATACTTCCTTAAATGTTGAAATAGCTTGATAAGTCTTCAAATGATCTTCCTCGGTTTTGGACTTGGCAATCATATTATCAACATACACTTCAAGTTATTTATGCATCAAATCATGGAATACGGTCGTCATGGCCCTCTAGTATGTTGCACCGGTATTCTTAAACCGAAGGGCATCACTCTGTGTAGAATGTTCCCCGGGTGATAAGCGTTGTTGTTTCCATGTCCTTAGGAGCCATCTTAATTTGATTGTATCGAAAAATCCATCCATGAATGAGAACACTTTGCACTTGTCCGTACTATCCACCAACATATCAATATGTGAAAAATCATTATTCGGACTAGCCTTGTTCGGATCTTGGTAATCAACACACAGGACTTTCCATCTTTCTTTGGTACTAGCACAATATTGGCAATCCATTGAGGATAGGTGATGTCACAATAAAACCTGCGTCAATTTTCTTTAAAACTTCCTCCTTAATCTTTATTTCCATATCGGATGAGTTCTTCTTAACCACGCTTTATTGGAGGACACTCGAGTTTAACGGTAAATGATGTTCCACATATTGGTATCTAATCCGACATATCTTGATCGACCAAGAAAATATATCCACATATTCTTTCGACATTTTAATCGAGCGAATCTTCACCTCGAGATGTAGCGATGCTTTAATCTTGACTTCTTTCACATCTTCATTGAACCCAAATTAATGACTTCCAGGCTCTTTATGCGGTTGAATGGTGTTTTCCTCGTGCTCGAACAATCGAGAAACCTCTTGAGGATCTCATCAAATTCCTCTTCTTGACTACATATCGGGACATTCAAAGTTGGAAGGGGCGCATGGTCATTGTTCTCAACGATTTTATGAATTAATCTTCATATATGATTATGATCGTTTTTAGAAACTGACACATGCGACAAGTTATTATGCAGATTCAATTCAGTTATTATTATTTTTTTCAAAGTTTTTTATTACCATTTTCAAGAAAAAGTAGAAAATATAAGACACAATTTGGAATGAAAAACACACTTTTATTAATGATCTTAAATTTCAAAACAAATATATTTTTCCCATACAACATCATTTTCACCTTGGGCAGAGTGAAATGATCATTATTTGAAAATTTAAACAAGTAAAAGTGAATTACTTAGACACATGAATGCAAGTGGGGATGTCAATAGCAGTCCAATTACAAACTCTGGTTCCATGCATCACAAAGTTGGGCATTTTCTACTCTGGTCCATCTTCAACAATGGCATTTATTCTTGGAACAATAGGATTCAGATAACCAGCACTTCGGAAAACAACTGGATAGTTGGCAGCAACAGGTCCTGACTTCCGCATTTCTCTTTTTATCTTCGTGGAAAAGCCTAAACCAAAACCACTCTTATTCACCTTTGGCTCAATAACATGTCCCCAAACATTGCTAGAACCCTTCTGAAGTACACTACGGGCATCTTTCAACGAAGCAATAGAATCTTCACTCCTTTGGACACTTTCAATAGATAAAGCTTGGAACTGCGTTCCAACAGCGGCTTCATCAGCTTCTACTATGGAGAAAGAAGATACATGAGAAACTAACATAGCTTGCTCTCCTTCCACAATAATCACAGCACCTTCAGGGACAAAATTCAATTTTTGATGGAAAGTCGAAGTCACATCACCCGCTTCATGAATCCAAGGTAGTCCAATCAAACAGCTATAAGCAGGCAATATATCCATCACCTGAAAGGTAATTTAAAACAGATGTGGGCCAATGTGAATGGGTAAATCCACTTCCCCAATAACAGATTTATGAGAACCATCAAGCGCGCAATGATACCACTAGGGCGCATTGGTGGACCTTGATATTTAATCTTTGAAAGAGTGATTTTATGAATAAAATTTAGCGCAGAACCATTATCAATAAGCACACTGGACAAAAGGAGAAAGTATACCTAAATTACCATGCTTGGGTTTAAATCATAAAATCTATCTCAACTAAGAATGAATAGAAAACCCCTTTTTGGGAGTATGGCAATCCCAAAAGCAAGAAATCAACAATTAAACAAAAATAAATTAGAAGAACTAAAAAAATTTAGTAACAAAATCAACAATAAATCAACATTTAATTAATTTATTAAAAGCAACAAAATGCACAAAGATGGGATCAAATAATCGAAAAAACTAAACCAAACAATTAAAATAAGTCAACTAAAAAAAAATGTTAATTAACAAAATTAATTATTCACAAAGTTTTCTAAATTAATATTAAAACTAAGCTAATTTAAGACAATGATTTAATTAAAACAAAACAATAAAAATTAAATAAGAGCAAATAGGAAAAAGGAGTGAGAAAATCAAAAACAGGGTTTGGGTGTGTGAAATTCGTACTGGGAACAGGAATGGGCGGAACCCAATAGCTATGGTTTTATTATAAATAAAAAAAGGAGAATTTTGTTGTCACCAATTTATACCTTCATTATTTAAATATAGTGTTTTACCAAAATATCTTTAAAAATATTGAATATTTAGTGATTTATGGTACATACTAGAAATTTCATAGGGAATATCGAAAATTTTGTGAGATTTATCATTTTACCGTGTCACATATTTACGTATCGAAAATTTTAAATTTTTGGTACAAAATATTTTAATTTTCAAAATGCATAATCGATTAAAATTCTTACGGAAATTTTAAATATTTTAAATTTTGATGCGGTTTCAGTATAAAAGTAATCAAATTTTAAATTTCCGATATTTTTTATATCACGGAAATTTTCAAATTTTCGAGTAATATTAGGGACTTAATTTTTATTGTTTTTTAAACGTATAAACTTATACTTGAATAAAATAATCGAAAATATGGAATTTTCGATATTGCTTTTATATTAGAAATTTAAGATATTTTCGGTACGTGTAATAATTTTCCTAAAATATACCGGATATTTTAAATTTCCAATAAATTGCACCGTAAATTTGGAAATATCCGATAAATAGATATCGAAAATTTGTAAAATACAAAGAATTTTCAATATGCGCCAAAAAAGTATTGGAAATTTGGTTTGAGATACCTGAAATTCGCCTTCTTAAAAATTTGGTAACAATAATTTTCTTTTCAAAGGGTAAATTTTTTGAGTAAATAGTCTGAGAAGTACTTTGGGAATAACAGAAAATATGGGTCGCAGGTATAAAAGAATGGGTGACATGAAAAAATCTCATAAAAAAGCTGGTAGAAAAAAACGTGGGCTTAAGTTGTATATTGGCTAAGGCCCAACTGAAATTCTAAACAGACAAACCCTAGAGAGCTCTTAAGTGAACAAGAGCCGCTCGACACCCTCTCTACCTACTTTCACGATTCTTTTCCTCTGTTTTCTGTCTTCATGGAATCGATCAACAATAACAATATAACTTTGCTTTATAAGGATGCTTCCTTAGCTCCTTCTAATTATTCTTCTCTAACATCTGAAAATGGTTCTGTTGATGTTGATACGTGTTGTGATATAACTGACTTACAATTGCCATTAAACTTCTGATTGCTGATTGCTGCTGATTGATGAGTTGGCAGAATGGCAAAGGAGCAAGTGACATCAAGAGAAATACCTTTTCAACAAATTGGATTTGGTGGGCAGAATGTTTTGCAATTCCTAAGCAGATTTCGAACCGTTCCAGCAAAGGAAGCTTCCAGATTTCCTTCCATAAATTACCAAGAGGAGGATTAGAGGGGACAGGATGTTTTGCCTGCCTGAACTGAGCACAAAAGTGATAAGCTGACCGAACTGAATACTCTCCACTCTTTTCGAAAAACCAGATCCAAGTGTCTTCGATATTGCGCAAAGACAAAGACAGTGGGATACTCACAATTTTGTTAGCAATTGCATAATCGAAACACTCCGTAACCCGATCTCTTTTCCAACAGCACAAGTCTTCATCAATCAGTTCATGAACCTTAGCATTAACATCCAATCCCCGGACTGCACCCAAAACCTTAAAACCAGACAAACCCGGAATCCATCTGTCCTTACCAATAGTTACTTTGTCTCCACTGCCAGTTATCCATGAAACCCCTTTCTGAACCAGCTCCTGCGCACTCAAAAGCACTCAAAATGCTTCTCCAAGTGTAACGCGGCGAAAAACCAAGAACTTTCCTCAACATGGTGTCGAGGGTAATATGTACCTTTAAACACCTTTGCCACAAGTGATGTCTCATCCGAGAGCAACCTCCAGTAGTGTTTACCCAACATATTTTTATTAAAGTCACCAATACCTCTAAATCCCAGCCCTCCCGCATTTTTGGAGCTAATCATCTTATCTCAACTCAGCTAGTGAATTTTCTTTTCGCCATTCTTTGCCCCCACCAAAATCTAGCCAACATGGACTCCAACTTGTGACACAAGGTTTCAGGAAGCTTGTAACAACTCATGATGTACGTCGGAATCGCCTGAGCAGCCTTAATCAGAACTTCCTTGCCTACCCTTAAAAGAAAACGGCTTCTTCCATCCTTTAATCTTCTTCCAAACTCTAACCACTAAAGCAAAGATTTCCTTTATAACGCCCGTTTATTTAATATTATATTATATTAATATTTTTGAGTTATCGTTAGGCGATTGTTTTGCGACAAGAATATTTATATTAATCGATATATCTGTTAATATATTTGGCGTTACGTTCGGTTCGATAAAATATTATTGATGATATTTAATTTCCGGAGTTATTTTAATTAATTGGGTTAATAATATTATTAGATATTATTAATCTTATAGTTAATAAGACAAGTTGGGGTGTGAGGGCTAATTGGTGAGATTGGGTGTACACCCTTGTAGTAATAACCCAACATAAAACATCATTTTCCTCGTTTCCTTCCATTACACACAAACCAAACTTAGAAAGAAAACTAGAGAGTTTTGGAAGAAGAAGAAGAAGCAAGAGGAAGCTAGGGGTTTAAAGTTGGTTGGAGTATCTTGCATCATCCAAGCATTTAAGTAAGGGGTTTGATCTTTCATTTCATATAGTTAGGGTTTGGTTAATATATTTTGGATTTAGGATAAAATTGATAGTATGGTTTATGAGTTGTGTGTGTGATTGTTGGAATAACTTAGGAAAGTTGAGTTAGGAGTATTCATCTGGGTGTTTTATTACCATGACTAGTAAGAATAAGTTGCTAGAATGAAGAAAATAAGCGTGAAGAAAAACTAGAAAAACACGCTGATGAAATAACAGGAAGAAGAAAATGGAGCGAGGATGAAGGAGATGGGGCGCCCACCTCACCATGAGGCGGCCGTCCCAGCTCTTAAGCGCTCCTCTCCCATTAAGACCCACAGGACGTTCGTCCCACAGCTGGAGGGTTCATGCGTTTTGTTGTTTCTGTGTTTTCTGTATTTCTGTGTTCTGCATAATTTCTTAACCTACATACTGATAGCTTCTGTTTCTTTTATTTTTACTAATTCCTTATACTACTAGTTGGTATTAATAAAATATAATTAGGACATAAGTTAGTCGATTAAATTTGGAACGATTATGTTCGATTTCACGATTTCGATAATTTCAGCGACGAAGCAAGTTGCTCCGAATTCAACGAAAATTGACGTACTATTTCGAGTTTTTATGAAACGACCCGAAATAGGGCAAATTACGGTTAAATTGAATCGGACTGCGTTTTAGTCGATTTAAGTCACGTATGGACAATCCGATTGCGATGTTAATAATTATGATTCTTTAGGTTATTAGGAATGACTTTCATGACGATTATTGGTGTTTGACTATTTTTTCGTATTTGGAATTTGGTGAATTAATTGATAATGATGTGGTGTGATTAAACATGATGCTTGTGACGGTTTATTTAACGAATACTTGATGATATGCGATGCGATAATATGCTTATCTTGATGTGGATAAATATGGCGATGTGGACTTTATGTCAATTTTGATGAGCGATGATGATGTTTTTGTTGTTTCGTGTTTGTGATGTTGTATTGTCGAGTCACATACATGGCGGCAGGGGCTTTTATGCCAATCGACGATGGGCTTTATGCCAAATGTTCTTAATTATGGACAAAGCGGCGGGTACACATACATAACATAGTCGTGTCTCATGGAGTCGGTTATGTTTATGTTTGAGTCGTTTGGCATTGGGTTTTAATTGATGGCTTATGTTGAATTGCGATTATATATGATACTTTGTGTTGATACCAGTATAATGATTATGTGACGAAATTAAAGTGTTAATTTTATACACTAAATGCTAATTTAAAGTATGTAAGATTTTGATATATGTTGACATACTCTTATTAACTTATATCATTTATAATTCTAAAACTATTTATATATTTTATCATGCCTTTAATTATATGTTTTGGAGTATCTCTCCCTTTACTTGTTTCGCCATTACCTTTATATTGGTAACGTGCAGGTGATCCACGAGGATGATGAGGATTAGCTCGAGTCTCTTTATTTTGAGTCGCTCTGCTCGATCGTAGTAACACTCGGGTTTTGGGAGATGTTATTATTTTGGATAGGATAGTTTATGTATACTATCTTATGATGTTATAACTTATGTATCGATGATAACATGATGATATGTATATTTTGTGAACACATCCGTTGTGCTGTGAATAGTCATGTTTATATGATGATTTATGATATGAATCGGTATATCCAACTTTTGATTTTTGTGATGTGCATTATAATGCAAAGTGATGAAAACTGAATATGTGATACCTCAATTTATGTTGGATGAAATTTTGAAACTCTAATTTTATTATTAATTACGGTGGGGAATTGGTGTGTTACATTAGTGGTATCGAGTAGGTCGATGCAATCGGTCAAGTTGTTGAGTTTGTTGATGTCTAACAATCAAGTATTGTTGATTCTAATCCTTATTTTGTTGTGAGCGAGAAGTTATTGTGGAAGGAAGCTGGTAGGAATGATGAGGCTCTTGTTGTGCTATCATGGGCAATAGCTCGGGCTTTCCAACACCCGTTGAATCTTGCGAGCACCGAGTCTATTGGTTGACAACCTTCAAAGAGAGAATCCCTGCTTTCCAAGGAAATTATGATCCTGAAGGTGCTTTAGCGTGGTGAAGGAGATTGAAAAGAATCTTAGTGTATGATGGATTGCACTCTATTAAAGATCCGTTATGGTACTCATAAATTAAGTGATGAGGTTGATGGTGGTGGGTTGACACCCGTCGAAGCTTGAGTTCTTTGGTGAGGAAGTGGCGTGGGAGTTTTCCATAGAATTCATGAGGAAGTATTGGGGATGTTGGCGGAAAGAGATAGAGTTCCTTGGTGAAACAAGGAATATCTATCATGATTATGCCAATGTTTACCGGCTAGCTAAGTTCTATCCTCACTATGATGGAAGAATATCAAGGTTTTCTAAGTGCATTAAATTTGAGAATAACTGCGTCTGAGATAAAGAAAGCGTTGGATATCGGAAAATCCGTGTCTTTCTTGGTTTGATTGATAGTTGTAGAATCTTGAGGAAGATAGTAATGCACACTATAAGATTATGTCGATAAGAAAGCAAGGGTCAATAGAGCCGTGTGAAACCATATGATACTCCAGTGGTAAAGGCGAAAGCGTCTCAGGGCAAAGGACTAGTGAGAAGATGCTCACCTAGTATTATTTGTTACAAGTGTGAAACCTAGCCACAAAAGTAATGTTTGTCAGTGATGTGAGGCTAAGGAGAATGGGGTGGATGTTTGATGTGGAGAGTGGGTCATGATTCGTGATTGCAAGCATAAGGATGTGATACTGTTTTAATTGTAGCGAGGAGGTCACATTAGTGCTGTCTTAAGCCTAAGAGGAGAACTCGAGAGGCCGGAAAGGTGTTTGCTTTGTCGGGTGCTCACGGCAAGCGAAGATGGTCTTGTTCGGTACTAGTTTCATTAATAGCATTCCTCTTATTACTATTATTGATATTGGTGCTACTCCTATTTTATTGATTGTGTAAAGAGATTGGGTCTCACTTTGTCATCTCTAGATGAGATATGGTGGTAGAAGTTGAAGCTAAGGAGCAGTTTACTACTTCTTTTGTGTGCTGATTGCCCTTTATCAATCGTGATAGAGACTTTGTGGTGGATCTTGTTTGTTTACCGCTTACAGCCGGGTTGGAGCGTAGTTCACAGGTATGGATTTAGTTTGAGGCTAATTATGTCATATCAATTGCTATGACAACCTTTGTGAGGTTTTTCTTCACCAAAGTAGAAATGATCGAAGCTATGTTGATGTCGATGAAAATAATTGAATGAGTTCATGAAAGATGACGTTTTCTTGTTGATCGACTCTTACGTAGAGACTCTTTGGAATT
>CM038793.1:18882775-19051798 GCA_021764765.1 Vicia sativa | reverse complement strand
CAAAATCAACAAATCAACAAACTCAACAGCCTCGCCAATGCTCGCCAGCTTAACAATCAAAACCGTGCGCCTCGGGTCACGTAAACCACCCATTCCAATGACGATACCCCAACTATACCGCATCGACAGAAAAGGAGTCTGTGCTGCATAAGGTCACCACCTCCGGCCTCGAAAAAACTACCATGGTGGTATAAAGCGACGTGATCTTGCCCTTTTCACCGCGGGCACCAGCCATGATCTTCGAGCATTGCATAGCATTAAAAGTATGCGTAGATTAGTGAAATCTAATCTTCTTTCCTTCGTAAATTAAATCCAAACGCAAGCCAATCCATTTCACCACAATGGACATACGGTGAATCTAATACTAAAGAATACAGACAGATATCTCGTCACAGTATCGAACTGATCGTAGGAAACTTAGTACATCTCCATGAATCATAAAGGTAAACGGGCGCTTTCACTACACGATTACGCAGCCTTGCAACATCTCGCTATAAGAATATTCAAGGATGTCCCACCATAAGAGCGTATATCAAGATTTGTAGACATTGGTGACATACAGACTACGTAAATAGAGATGACCATGACGTAAATACAAGTAGGGCATTTTCCGTGACGAGCTTTTAGTCTCGTATATCAACCTCGAAAAACTCAAGTAAACGCTATCATCCCTTGTTTCAACATACCCATGCATGTAGAGATCAAATACATCAGCTCGTGATATTCCAAGGTCTCTTTGGTGATTTGCTTACTCCGCCCCGTTTCACCTAGTAAAGCAATCCTCACTAATACAATGCCACTGACAGAGGGACGGAAGGAGAAACCCATGCCAACTCTTCCGCCTAATGTCAATATAATGTAAATCGGATCTAAACGAAGTGATTTAGCACACGCCCGTTACCACCAAGACCACCCATGGCTCGTTAGACAAAATCCGCTTAACATACCTCCGAGAATCCCAAGCATTCCATTCCCGTCAATCCAAGCACAAATGTTGGTCCTCCCGACAGAGCCAACGCCAACACCGATTTTGATGAGATAATCGAATCAATCAAGAAGAGCGAATACCGAGTCGTAGATCGCCTAATGCGGCACTCCTCCAAGATTTCAATATATCTCTACCTCAACTCCAAAGCTCACCGAGTGCTTTGAATGGTGTATGCCACCTTTGAGACCATGATGTAACCATGCACTACTGGAGGTATTGTCGCCAACATAATGTACTTTTGTAATAATCTAAGTTTCGAGGAACTTCCTGAAGCATGGAAAGATCACAACTGGGCTCACATATCTCGATGATTCGCTACCGATTCCCCGTTCAATGTATTGGTAGATACCGCTCTCTTAAACGAATGCCAAAACGACTCTTGCTCGCTTGGCTTACAAAGGACGCCAATGAAGTTCAACGATAGTGGTAAAGAGCCTTTGACGGCTCACTAAGTCGCTTATCGGGAAGTCGATCTCGATGACAATCGGGCCCCGATACTTTTCAAATCACTTTCTGTGTCATGGACGCAAGCCAACCCGCCTTGCCTACTAGGAAACCATGGATCCATGAGGCAGAGCAAGGACTTCATCGGTCGAATTCACAAAGAAATGGAAAGTTGGTGACTCTCCTGCGAATGCTTTACCTCATAAGCCATTTGTCCGCTTTCTTCATCACGGCCAATGACGCTGAAGGGACATATCTCCCGTGACATCCGCTAGAAGATAATCTACCAGCAAAAACAAATCATCTATCTCTTCATAAAGAGGCAGCATGATGGTGAAAGATGGCAATGTCAAGGACGGGACAAGTAATCAAAACCGCAAGAAACGAACAAAACCGGACTTTGGTTTACACCAGATTCTCCAAAGACAAGCAAAAGGATGAAGCACTTCGCCGATCAAGGAAGTATTTCACGTTAGTTTCTTGAACCGTCCGCTAAGAGGTTAACGCTGTCACCATTGAAGATGATGAAGATGATCCTCTCGAATCAAGAATGAAGCACTTATTTAAACAAATTGAATATGTGTCTCAAGAAGAGTCAGACGATCGACCGATCAATTCAAATACATGTCCCCAGAAGAACATGAAAATCCACCGTCCTCACGAAGTTCGATACCTGGGAGAACCAAGTGGCAAGTATGATTACATGGTGAAATATACCGCACTGTAAAGCTCAAGAATCGAATCAAGATATCCAACCCCATCGGATGGGATGATTCTTTGAGTATCCAACCATCCGTAAGAGGTGTATACATCTTCCCGATCTCATCGCCAGATTGAAGTTCCAAATGAAGACTCTCGCTTAACATCGCCTGCAGGAATTCACTAAATCGTATCCTGATTACACTACATCAACATGATCATCAAGATCAAGAGTACGACTCGATACGACGAAAGTGTCGCCAATGAGTCTCTTCACTCGTAAGATTGAGGGTACATCCTCAAAATTCAACACAAAGGTCAATTGAAGCACATATGTCAGATCCTCCGCTTCCCGATCCGCTCATCAAGCGGAACAAGATCGCTTCAAAGAAGACAAAAGGCAAGGGCCATCATCCGTAGTCTTCAAAGCTCGCCGACCAACCACTAAAGTTTACTCAAGGGTTAAAACCAAAAGTAAATTACCCGAGTACTGATTTCCAAGGAGTTCGTCACCATCGGAAACCCGTCAAGTTCTGACTAACGCCCTAGTTCTAAGTAGTTTATCTTTGCTTTTGTTTTGAACTCTCACTTCGCCCAAAGTGAAGAGATGTTTTATAGGGCTTAGATTTTAAATAATCTCTCTTTGTCTTGCCCAAGACAAATGAGTTTGTATTTTAGGGCCCTGTTTCATATTGTGAATCATAAATAAAATGCGTTGTTTTGATTCCACACTTTGTGTTTATTTTTCATTTTTTACCCTTTCCTGGAAATGATAATCCTAAAAAACACACAAAAAAAAAATCAAAAAAAAAGTAATCTGCATTCACTTTCACATTAACTTTTCAAAAAAAAATGATGAAAAAAAGAGTTGCTTAATCAAACGTAAATCAAATATGCAGATTAAACAGATGGACAAATCCATTGAAAGCAATAAGTCTATGCTCTCTCCCAACTTTGAAATTCTCTGTGAGGTCGCCGAGGAAAAAGTTGAAGAAGAAGTCCCAGATGAGATTTCTCGATTACTAAAGCACGAGGAAAGAATCATTCAGCCTCACAAAGAACCTCTAGAAGCAACTCTGGGTTCAAGATGATAAAAAAGAAGTCAATATTGGAGCTCGCTAACAAAGAATGTCAAAAGCAAGCTAACAGATCTTCTCAAAGAATATGTTGATGTGTTCGCTGGCTTACCAGACATGCTGTGGTTAGATACCAAGAGATCGTGGAGCATCACTTGCCGTTAAAACCGTAGTGTTCGCCGCATAAAAAACCGAGAGTTCACCCCGAAATGGCCGAGAAAATCAAAAAGGAAGTTCAAAAGCAACTCGACGCTGTTTCCTAGTCACTTCGAGTATCCTTATTAGCCAACATAGCACCCGCTCCAAGAAAGATGGAAAGGTCGAATGTGTTCACTACCTAACTGAACAAAGCAAGTCCAAAAGATTTATTTCCCACTCCCAAGATATCGACATGCTAGTGGATAGCACCGCAAAATTCAACGCCTTTTCCTTCATGGATGGTTTCCTCCGACTACAACCGACCGTAATGGCTTCCAAGACATGGAGAAGACAACATCACGCCATGGGCACTTCGCTCGCCAAGGTAATGTCGCTTGGATTAAAGAACGTGCGCATCTCAACTAAAGGGCAATGACTACTCTTTCATGACATGATGCACAAAGAGATCAAGTCTACGTGGATGATATGATAGCAAGTCTCCTACGTAAGAAGAACATATAGACTATCTCTCGTTGTTTCAATGACTAAGGAAATTTCAAATTACCGAATCCTAACAAATGCACCTTGTGTGAGGTCCGAAAACTCCCCGGTTTCATCACACCAAAGAGGAATCTGGACCCCGACAAAGTCAAGGCTATTCAAGAAATGCCTACTCCACATACGTGAAAAGCAAGTAAGAGGATTTCTGGACGGTTGAATTACATCTCCGCATTTATCTCTCAAATGACTCACACCGGCCGATATTCAAACTTCTCCGCAAGAATCAAGAGGTTGTGTGGATGTATCGATTGCCAAAAGGCATTCGACAAGATTAAGGAATACCCGCCGAACCACCAACACGATCCTCCAAACAAGGAAGACCCTTAATCGTACCTTACTGCTAGAAGATTCCATGGCTGCGCATTTCGGACAACAAGACGACACCAGAAGAAAGAGCATGCCATTTATTACTTGAGTAAAAACACAGACGTGGAAACTCGCTACTCCATGCTCGAGAAAACATGTTGCGCTTTGGTGCGGGCTTCAAACGTCTCCGCCAAGACATGATCAATCACACAACTTGGTTAATCTCCAAAATGGATCCGATCATATGTCTTTGAAAACCCGCCTATCAGGAGAATTGCACGATGGCGGCGTATATCTCGAGTATGACATCCAGACTGCGGCTCAAAAGCTCAAAGGAAGCATTCTCGCGATCACTTGGCTTAGCCTTACCAACGAATAATACCAATCTCTCAAATTTGACTTCCCAGACGACGTTATGTATTTAAAGATGAAAGATTGGCGAACCGCTACACGGAGAAGGACCGATCCGTAATCTAGATGGGTTTAGTCTTTGATGGAGCGGTAAATGTCTTCGCAATGGAATCGGGCGATTATCACCCCGAGGGCTTCATATCCTTTTCGCCAAAGTTTATTTGATTGCACCAACAACATCGCAGTAATATGAAGCTCGCATCATGGGTATCAAGAAGTTATCGACTCGAGGATCAAGATCCTTGATATATATGGAGATTCCCCACGTGATCAACCAAATCAAAGACAAGTATGAAACTCATCATCTTGGTCTAATTCCTACAGATTATGCAAGACGCTTGTTGACTTTCTTCAACAAAGTTGAACCGCATCATATCCCTCGAGATCGTAATCGAATGGCGTACGCCTTGGCTACTTCTATCTTCCATGTTCAAAGTCAACGATTGGAATGATATGCCTAAAATCCGATCGTACGCCCGAAGACCGATATGTATTCGCAATGTATGGGCCTTCGATGATAAACCGTGGTTCAACGACATCAAACGCTTCCTTCAAACACGAGTACCCGCCGGCATCGTGACAAGGATAAGAAAACTCGAGGATGCTTTCTAGGAATTTCTTCCCGAACGAGGATGTACTATACAAAAGAAACTTCGACATGGTTCTCGTCAGACGCTACGATGACGAAGGTGATACGTGATCATCCATGAAGTGCATGAAGGATCCTTTTGAACCCATTCAAACGGGCATGCAATGTCCAAAAAATCTTAAGAGCAGGATACTATTGGATAACGATGGAATCCGATTGTCAGCACGCCAAAAGATGTCACAAGTGCCGATCTACGAGATAAGATCCATGTGCCACCAACTCTACTCAACGCCCCTCCCTCCGTGGCCTTTCTCCATGCTATTGACATTCGGATGATCGAACCAAAAGCGTCCAACGGACATCGCTTTATTCTAGTGGCTATTGATTACTTCACCAAATGGGTCGCACCGCCTACGCCAACTTTACCAGACAAGTGGTTGTGAGGTTCATCAAGAACAACCTCATTTGCCGATATGGAGTTCCCAAAGAAGATCATTACGCAATGGATCGAACTTGAACAACAAAATGATGAAAGAACGTAGGAATTCAAGATCGAGATCATAACTCATCTCCTTACCGATCAAAGATGAACGGCCGCTGAAGCCAACAAGAACATCAAAAGATCGCCCGTAAGATGGTCATAACTTACAAAGATTGGCATGAAATGCTGCCATTTGCTCGCATGGGTATCGACAAGACGACATCAATGTGGGCAACCCTTTTCTAGTATACTGCACAGCGGTTCCCCGTAGAAGCTGAGATCCGTCAATGAGAGTTCTCATGGAAACTAAGCTATCCGAAGATAATGGTGTCAGCGATATGATCATGAACTTAATCGAAGAAAAGCTGACCGCCTCATGTCATGGACAAGTATCAAAGAAGAATGAAAAGCTTCGACAAAAAAGGTCCGACTCGTGAATTCCGTGGGCGATTGCTTAAAAAGATTCGCCTTTTCAACCAGATTCTAGGGCAAATGGACTTAATTACGTAAGGCCATACATCGTCAAAAGAAGCTTTTCTCGGCGGTGCTATAACCTCACAACCATGGGCGACGCCATGAACTCCCTAGATCCCTGAATGCCGACGTTATCAAGAAATAGTTTGTATAAAAACAAAAGAAAACTGGTAAGTCGAAACCCGAAAAGGGCGACTTTAGGCAAAATGAGCGCCTCGGTGGATTGAAAACTTGAAAAGGCGGTCCAGGCAAAAATTAGAGACAATAAACAGAAAATATCCTGATAGATTGAAAACCTGAAAAGGGAATCTAGGCAAAAACAAGGATACAAAAAAAAATGACAAAGTAACTGCAATCAGTCTATACTCCGTCAATTTGAAGAATCTTTCGTCAACGGATCTTCAATCAAATCTTCTGAAGCAACAAGCACGGGTGGAATTCAAAGTTGTTAGGGATAATAGCGGTTATTTGCTTTCAATGTAGCCTTTTCCCAATAAATTATCATTTCCAACTTTTTGTAAATAGCTCATGGAATCACGCCTTTATCGATTACCATTCTATCAATAAATTTGAGCCTCGCCTTTTGTTTGCAATTCCTACTTTATTCTGTTTTGCAAAATAACGTTTTTATTATGAAAATCACTTTTGAAACTAAAATGTTTTAAAGGAATTTTTACTTCAAAATTTTGAAACAAAAGCAAAATTTTCCTTTGAACTATGAACACGGAAAGAACTTCAACAGTTTTCCCCATAAGTGTTTCAATCAAGGATAAAACAGCCACAAGTCTTCCTCAAAGAAATCACCAAAGGACGGTATTCTTATTCAAAGAGAATTCCCAACAAAGTTGCCAAACGAAATGCCTTTCTCAGAAAGTTTAAAGCATGCAACTCAAACTCTTCATCAGTGAATGTTTGCACCATTGCTGTAATTTTCACTGAATATTTGTTCGAACTGTGACGTGGTCCTTTTCCCAAATATCTCTTTTAGTGTCTTTGTCAAAATATTGTTAGCATGCATATGACATTCATGACATTCATACATAATAGCATCATTCATGCATTTTTGCATTCCTAAATGTTTGCTTCCATATCACCGTGTAAATCACACTTACTCATGTAAGTACAAGTCTATCCCTCAAGTAGTCTCTCCAAACAGAAAGATACATTTCCTTTTTCCTACGGAGTATCCCAAACAGAGATACATCTTTTTCTATCATGTTCCCACCAAGATTATTCTTCATTTGGAACAATGTCTTGATTGACTTTTTCTTTCAGCTCGTTCTCGATAGAACCCTGCCTCTAATCAACAAAGCAATAAGCAACCTCGCATTCGAGTCGCTTATTTCTTTTCATTCCTAAACTTGTCATGAAAATTTGTTCTTCTCAACAAAGTTAAATCATGACAATTCAAAAATCCCCAACAGTTGTCTTTCTGTCTAAAAAGAAAACCTGTGTCTTTTGATCAAAATGCCCGCGTCTTCTCAAAAGAGAGATCCTCGGCAAGATTGTATCCAAGAAAATAGAAACTCATTTTGAGTTCTGCTTCTTTCACTGTGTGTTATTCACAATGTTGAATGCATAGCAAATTTCTTAAAAGATTTACCTTGTTATAGTTATCACTTTGCTGATAATTGGTAACATCTTCAAAGCTCATTCAAGTTCTGTTTCCATTACTGTCTGTTATTCACAAGGCTGAATACTCGGTAATATATCTCAAAAGATTTACCTTGTTATAGTTATCACTTCGCTGGTAATTGGTAACATCTTCAGAATTCATTACCATAAATTATCACAAGGCTGATGATTGGTAATATCATTTTCGCTTACCTTAAACATTGTCACAAGGCTGACAAAAGGTAATATCTCCTGCTTCCAAAGCGAGATGCATTCACATGTTTTGGAGTCATTCTTTCCCAAATAGGACGTATTCACAAATTTCCTCACCATGTCATTTCTTTGATATCATCGGGGTGAAACTTTTTACAATCATTTTGCATCATCCGCATCTTTTGGTATCTTAGGTCCAAAATTTGCGTATTCTGATATTTAAGTCTCTTTACACCTATCAAAACGAAGATGTTCATCTTCCTATCTCAAGTTAAAGAAACTTAAATAGGCATCCTCATACCCCAATTTTTGACCTAATATACCACCCACATTTGCATCATTGCATCACTAATGATTCGAGCGGCATTAATCGGGTGTAGCATTTACAGGTCAAAATTAGGGTTTCATCAGATTTTCATCTGATTCAAGAGGCAACCAATTAGGGTTTGAGTTTTTTCTCACCTCATTTGATCTATCTTGATCAAATCATCAACCTTCAATTCTCAGATATCCATTTTTCTCATTGATCAATCAAGGATCGACCAATTAGGGTTTTGATCGAGCATAGGTATTCTCTGATTTTTTGAGCATTGAATGACTTTTTTGGATAGAGATTGGTCATTATATCTTAGATACAACATCTTGACCTAATTTCTGGATTCAAAACATCACGAGAGTTCAGGACTTCATCGATCGATTTCGTAAACATCGATGAAAATTCATCAGCACAGAAAAGTCAAACTTTGACTTTTGGTCAAGTTTTTCAAAACAAAACTTTTTTCATCATCAAAATACTTCAAATGATCCATCATGATCATAAAAAATCAAAGAATTTGGAAAAGTCAACAAAAAGTCAAAAGTTCCAACACTTAGAAAATTTTCTAAGTGTTAAAATTTCTTATTTTTTCCAAACTTCATGCCATTTTTTCACATAGTTCCATTTTGAATTGAAACAAACTCAAAACATGAAAGTTGTAGCTCTTGAAACAAGCTTTCCAAAATGTCCAATAACTCTCAAATCCATGGAGCCTAGCTATACTTTTGAAATTGAAACATAAGGCTCCATGAACATGGTTTTTCAAGGTCAAAACTTCACATTATAGGTAATTTTGAGATTTCTTCATCTAGAAGCATTGCCACCTTGCCAATTCAAGCTTAGAGTTGATAAATATCAGCTAGGAATAATTGAGATGAGATAAGATCAATTTGTGATTTTCACACATGGTAAAAAGAGGAAGCTTCCTTTTTCCTTTTGAAAAGTCTTTCTTGCCCTTTAAGGCATCTTTGAATTTCCAAAAGCCTTGTACTTGTACCTAACATTTTCAGAACCATTGGCCTATAAATAGAGCATCATTTCAAGTTCAAAACCACACCAAAGCAATGCAAATCCATGCTTTCTCTCTACTTTCTTGAAATTCAAGCAACATAGTGCAAAAGTGAGAAACATTGCAATTTTGAAATTCAGTTAAAACCATGATGAACTTTGGTGTCAAACATGTTCTAATATCACTATCAAACTTGTTTAGAACTTAAAATCAACACAAGAACAAGTAAAAATCAGAATTGAACTTCATGCTTTCAAAATTGCCCAAACTGCCCAAGCATTCGAATTTTTGGTTTGGCTCAAACAATTGATGTTCTAATCATTCAAACATCATCTACAAACATCATAGGGATGATCCAAATCATGAACAACTAACTGTAACATGCTTAACATCAAAATCGAAGTTCCATTTTCAGTTGATGCAGGTGGACTTGGCTGGAGTAATTCAAGATGATTCAAGGCAAGCAGATCATTTCCACAGCTTCCATATAGGCCGATGATGCTACAGCAATCATAAAACAAGCTCTGGAAACACTCAATCACCTTCTTCGATTTCAACTTGAACAGGTTAGAACTCGAACTCTAATATCATGATTCTTTGTACTTAAATGAAAAAACGCTTGGCCAATCTTTTTCTGCACCTAACACGATCATAAGCCCTCAAACAAATTGAAAAATCATCAACTATGCATCATTTAATTTGAAATTTTCAGTTCTAGGGTTCTTCGCGTTTTCCAGAAATTCAAACGTGTTAGGTCAAAAATAAATGCAATTAACAGTCATCATCGTATTCCTTGTTCAAAATCGAGCAACTTTCATGTTTATTTCATCTAATTTCATTGAGAAACGAAGATTATAGCATGAGTTGAGGAATCTGAGAATCAATGGAAACGAAGAACAAGCCGTGTTCTTGAGTTTGAAAATTCAAATTATCCAATATGTTATCTACACGTGCACTTATTCAAAAACATAAAAACGCGTTTGTCCCAGTGGTTGCTAGCTTGCTCTTAAGGCTCTTTGCCACGTAGCCACCCAATGGTCATGAGTTCAACTCTCCAAAGGACCATTATTTTTATAACTTTTCATATTTTCTTCATTTTTCTTACAAACTTCACAATTTTTTTTAACCAATCAAAACTCCTCATTTTGAGGTGATTTTTTAAACACTTGTCAATAAATATGTCTATTTTATGATAGTGCAAAAATTTTCAGAAAAAACTTTCATCTGATTATATTTTAATCGAGCCGAAAACAACGTTCTGAGCACTTTTTCAAAACACTTTTAAAGGTGAATTTTTCAAACTTTCGACTTCCGATTCTTTTCAAAACTTCTCATAAATGAACCTCACATTTCAAAATACTTTCAAAATCATTTCTTCAAAACTTTTTTCATTAAACTTACATTTTTTCCATGATCGATCCGATTTTAACAATAAAACTGATTCGTTTTCTCTCGAATTTCTCAATCGATCATGGGCCTCCCTTGTAAGTCCCATAACATTCTTTTATGTACATAATATTTCTTTGTACATATCAAACTTTCTTCAGATACATACAAATTTTTATCTGTACATAATACAGATACTTTTTATACTCAAGTACAGACAAACTCCGATCGTTTGTTTTCACTTCACTTGTGTATACTCAAAAACATTCTTTATGTACATACATATTTTTCCTTGTACATATCAAATACTTTTCATATTCATACAAACTTTTATCTGTACATAACACAGATACTTTTTGTAAATACTTAAACACAGATAAACTTCGATTGTTCGTTTCGTTTCATCTCAGATATACACTGAATACCATTGGTATTGAAAGGAGCATTATTCCCTGTGAAACTGCTTTTAAACCAATGGGCCACCCTTACGGTGTAAGTCCCAACCCTCCTATGTACATCCCTCTCTGTACATAAATACCCGTTCGTGTACATATTCACTTCCTTGTACACAATTCAAACTTGTAAATAATCAAGTTACGCTCGTTTTTAACGCTCGTTTCACAGACACTTATTTATATTTCCTTCATAAACTCTTGTAAATAAACATCATGCATTGTTTATATTTCCTTCATAAACTCCTGTGAATACATATCACACACACACATTTGTTTATACAACTGTCTAATTATAACATAACAATTAGTCTAACCAATAGGTTCCCCACAGTTGTAGCCTCCGCTTGGGCTTTATACAAGATAACTCATCCCCTGCTGAGTTAGCCTTCTCTTGGGCTTTGTACAAGGTAACTCATTCATCTGAGTTTAGCCTCCGCTTAGGCTTCATATAAGGCAGCACTCCCCTGTTGAATTAGCCTCCTCTTGGGCTTCGTTCAAAAGAACTCCTCATCGAGTTTAGCCTTCTCTTGGGCATCATACAATGAAAGAGACCTGGAAATCTCTTAACAGCCTCCTATTGGGCTTCCAATAAAATGAATCTCCCACGTTAGGATAGAACCCTGAGAGTATAATTTCCCGGTGAAATTGCTCTTAATTCCAAAAGGATGGTTTCTCGGTGAAATCCCTTTTAAAGCCAAAACCAGCCATACCCTATAGCTTCCTCTTGAGCTTCATACAAGGACCCTCGATGACCCTCGGAATGCCTCCTCTTGGGCTTACAATACAAGGACCCATGGGCTTCTTAAAAGCATCCCTTTAATCCAATCAATTTCTCCTCGAGATTTAGACGTTTATCATCTCTATGGAAGAAGTATCTCATCTATCACATCACATACAATCAAAAACTTTTCAAACACTTTTCAAAACAAAAACATCTCTTAATCGTAAGTGGTAACGCTTGTACACTCAAGCAAAACACCCAATGCTTACAATTAAAGATTCAATCATCTTTCAAACATCTTTCTTAACTCGTAAGTGGTAACGCTTGTACACTCAAGCAAAACACCTATAACTTACGATGAAAGATTTCAATCAATCAAACTTTAAAAAACGTATGTGATGAAATAGATTAGATACATTTTTCATTAAGATGACATTTGTCTTTGTCTCTTACTAACATCCCGTTGCTTTCCACTAGCATAAGTGGGAACTACGATTGCTCTGACTTTCTCAACATCCTTTTGAGAATACGTAGGCACAAGGTCTCATCCTTGCCGAGGAAATTTCTTTCTCTCTCAGACCAAACAAACCATAGATCCCTTTAGATCCGAGCTACAAATGCTCTGATTCCCTTTAGGGGATATGTATGCAGAAGATCCAATGATCTTTGCGAGCACAATAATAACAAACACTAGGATCCCACATAATCTATCCTTCTTAAAATCCCAAAGGAGAAACTTTCCCAATCATAGAAATAGCAATTAAAACACACAAACATATCAAACGTATTCATATATAAAGCTATAGATAACTATATATATTTAGGGTGCTCCATCTATTCCCTTTATATAACAAACCCCCTTACCCGGAATCTCCCCAATGCGTTACGTCTAGTTTGCGCTAGTCGTTACGCATATCAAAATCAATTGAGGGTATTGCAGCTTTCCCCTTTTTCATAATCATTAAATCATCTTTTCTTGTGTTGAAAATAATAAAGCTTGATGCTCGCGGCATCTTTATAAACAAATCGAAAGAGTAAATCGTTTCGAGCCAGAGGATCCGCATTCACGTTCGATTCCTCTAGCGCGTCACCTTTTAACGCGAACAAATACAATAGGGCATTTTCCGCATGAACTTTTAGTCTCATATATCAACTCGGAAAATCCCGAAGTAAACGTTATTGTCCCCTGTTTCAATGTACCCAAGCATGTGGAGATTGAGTATAACGGTTCAAACGTTCCAGGGTCTCCTTTGGTGATTTGTCTACCCGGTCCTGTTCCGTACAGTTCTAACAACGCGATCCCCTATCAATACAATGCAACTGTGATAGAGGATGGGAAGGGGAAACCCATGCCAACTCTTCCAGCTAATGTCAACATAACCGAGATCGGACGAGTAACGCGAAGTGGGCGAGTACATACTCCGCTGCTACCAAAACCTCCTGTTGTTCCTGTTGTTAGACAAAATCCAGTTAACGTATCTCCCGAGAATCCTGCGATGATTCCCGTTGTTAATCCAGACACAAATGTTGGTCCTCCTGATAGAACCAACGTCAACACAGATTTTGATGAGATACTGAAGTTAATCAAGAAAAGCGAGTACAGAGTCGTGGATCAGCTGATGCAGACTCCCTCCAAGATTTCGATACTATCTCTACTTTTGAACTCCGAAGCTCACCGAGAAGCTTTAATGAGAATACTAGATCAAGCTTATGTAGATCACGATGTGACTACAGACCAATTTGGAGGAATTGTGGGCAACATAACAGCTTGCAATAATCTAAGTTTCAGCGATGAAGAACTCCCAGAAGAGGGGAAGGAACACAATCTGGCTCTGCATATCTCGATGATTTGTCAATCAGATTCCCTGTCCAATGTATTGGTAGATACCGGTTCGTCCTTAAACGTAATGCCAAAAACGACACTCGCTCATTTAGCTTACAAAGGAACACCAATGAAGTTCAATGACATAGTGGTAAGAGCCTTTGATGGGTCAAGGAAGTCAGTTATTGGGGAAGTCGATCTCCCGATGACAATTGGTCCGCATACTTTCCAAATCATTTTCCAGGTCATGGATGTACCAGCTGCTTATAGTTGTCTACTAGGAAGACCATGGATCCACGAAGCAGGAGCTGTGACATCCACTCTCCACCAGAAACTGAAATTCACAGTAAATGGGAAGCTAGTAACCATCATCGGTGAGCAAGCGTTGCTAGTAAGCCATTTATCCAGCTTTTCTTTCATCACAGCCAACGACGTTGAAGGGACACATCTCCCAGGACATCCGTTAGAAGATGAATCTACCAGCAAAAACAGATCGTCTATCTCCTCTTACAAAGAAGCAGCACAGATAGTAAAAGATGGCAACGTTGAAGGTTAGGGACAAGTAATCAAACCAGTCAACAACGAGACAAAGGCCGGGATTGGATTCACTCCAGTATTTCCCAAAGACAAGCAAAGGGATGAAGCACTTCGTCCCATCAAAGAAGTATTCCACAGTGGGGGTTTCTTAAACCCTGTTCTTCAAGCGGTTAACGTTATTACCATTGAAGGTGAGGAAGATGATCTCTCTGGATCTAAAGAGTGGAGCACTTATCTAAACATCCCTGAATATGTGTCTCAGGAAGAATCGTACGCACTGTACTATCCTCCAACCGATCAATTCAAAGGCATATCCCTACAAAGGAATGAAAATTCGCCTGTCCCTTCTGAAGTTTGGGATACCTTGGGAGAACCAAGTGGCAAGTTTGACTACATGGTAAAATATACTGCGCCAGAAAGCTCAAAAATCAGGATTGAAGATATCCAGCCCACTGGATGGGGTGATTCTTTTGAATATCCTAGTCAATCAAAAGAGGAATATCCATCTTCCCGATCTAATCAGCCAATTGAGATTCCAAACGAAGATCTCTGCTTTGACGCACCTGTGGAGTTTGTTAAACCAGATCCTAACTATCACTACATCAACGTGATTACTGAGGATCAAGGATATGATTCGGGATACGAATTAGAAAGTGTCGCCGACAATGAGTCTCTTCACTCTGAAGATTGGAGGGTACATCCCCAGAATTCAACACAAATGCCAAAAGAAAGTACATATGTTGTATCCCATACTTCCCGATCTGTTCATCAAGCCGAAGAAGATCGTTTCAGCAGCACAAAAGGCAAGGTCAATCGCCTAGAGTCTTCAAAGCCTGCTCAGCCAACGACCAAAGTTTACTCAAGGATTAAACCAAGTGGAAAACTACTGAATACCTCGATTTCAAGGAGTTCGCCACTCTCGAAACTGTTGAGTTCGGACTAATGTTCATAGTTCTAAGTAGTTTACTTTGCTTTTGTTTGAACTCTCACTTCGCCCAAAGTGAAGAAATGTTTTATAGGGTTTAGCTTTTAAATAATTCCTCTTTGTTTTGCCCAAGACGAATGAGTTTGTATTTTAGGGCCCTGTTTCATATTGTGAATCATAAATAAAACGCGTTGTTTTGATTCCACACTTTGTGTCTGTTTTTTATTTTTACCTTTTTCTTGGAAATGATAATCCTAAAAAACACAATAAAAATCTTCAAAAAAAAATATAATCTGCATGCATTTTCACATTAACTTTTTCAAAAAAAAAAAAAAGAGAAGAGTTAATTAATCAAACATAAATCAAAACATGCAGATTAACAGATGGACAAATCCATTGAAATCAATAACTCTACGCTCTCTCCCAACTTTGAAATCCCTAGTGAAGTCGCCGAGGAAGAAGTTGAAGAAGAGATCCCATATGAGATTTCTCGACTGCTTAAGCACGAGGAAAGAATCACTCAGCCTCACAAAGAACCTCTGGAAGCAATCAACTTGGGTTCTGAGGAAGACAAAAAAGAAGTGAATATCGGAGCTTCACTCGACAGCAACGTCAAAGGAAAACTGATAGATCTTCTCAAAGAATATGTTGATGTGTTTGCTTGGTCCTACCAAGACATGCCGGGTTTAGATACCAGCATCGTGGAGCATCACTTGCCATTAAGACCGGAGTGTCCACCAGTTAAGCAAAAACTGAGAAGAGTTCACCCTGATATGGCTAATAAAATCAAAAAGGAAGTTCAAAAGCAGCTCGACGCAGGTTTCCTCGTTACTTCTGAGTATCCTCAATGGCTCGCCAACATAGTACCTGTCTCCAAGAAAGACGGCAAGGTCAGGATGTGTGTCGACTATCGGGACTTGAACAAATCCAGTCCAAAAGACGATTTCCCACTACCGCACATCAACATGTTAGTGGACAGCACTGCAAAGTTCAACGTTTTTTCCTTCATGGATGGTTTCTCTGGTTACAATCAAGATCTGAATGGCTCCCGAAGACATGGAGAAGACATCTTTCATCACGCCATGGGGCACGTTTTGCTACAAAGTAATGCCGTTTGGATTAAAGAATGCAGGCGCAACTTACCAAAGGGCAATGACTACTCTCTTTCATGACATGATGCACAAAGAGATCGAGGTCTACGTGGACGACATGATAGCAAAGTCTGACACTGAAGAAGAGCATATAGAATATCTCTTGAAGTTGTTTCAGCGACTAAGGAAATTTCAGCTTCGCCTAAATCCTAACAAATGCACCTTTGGGGTAAGATCTGGAAAACTCCTAGGTTTCATTGTCAGTCAAAGAGGTATCGAAGTTGACCCTGACAAAGTTAAGGCTATTCAAGAAATGCCTGCGCCACATACGGAAAAGCAAGTAAGAGGATTTCTCAGACGGTTGAATTACATCTCCAGATTTATCTCTCAAATGACTGCTACCTGTGGGCCGATATTCAAGCTTCTCCGCAAAAATCAAGAGGTTGTGTGGACAGAAGATTGCCAAAAAGCGTTTGACAGTATCAAGGAATACTTGTCAGAACCACCAATACTGATCCCTCCAGTTGAAGGAAGACCATTAATCATGTATCTTACCGTGCTAGAAGATTCCATGCGCTGCGTGCTTGGACAACAAGATGAAACCGGTAAGAAGGAGCATGCCATCTACTACTTGAGTAAAAAGTTCACAGACTGTGAAACTCGTTACTCCATGCTCGAGAAAACATGTTGTGCTTTGGTGTGGGCTTCAAAACGTCTCCGCCAGTACATGATCAATCACACGACTTGGTTAATCTCCAAAATGGATCCAATCAAGTACGTCTTTGGAAAGCCTACCTTAACAGGAAGGATTGCTCGATGGCAGATGTTATTATCTGAATATGACATCCAGTACCGTGCTCAAAAAGCGGTCAAAGGAAGCATTCTCGCCGATCACTTGGCTTATCAGCCGCTCAACGAATACCAATCTCTCAAGTTTGACTTCCCAGACGAGGATGTTATGTATTTAAAGATGAAAGATTGTGACGAACCGCTACCTGAAGAAGGTCCTGATCCAGAATCTAGATGGGGCCTAATTTTTGATGGAGCATTTAATGTCTTTGGCAATGGAATTGGGGCAGTCATCATTACTCCCGAGGGTTCTCATATCCCGTTTTGCGCCAGATTGCTATTTGATTGCACCAACAACATCGCAGAATATGAAGCTTGTATCATGGGTATTGAAGAAGCCATCGACTTGAGGATCAAGATCCTTGACATATATGGAGATTCAGCCCTTGTGATCAACCAAATCAAAGACAAGTATGAAACTCATCATCTTGGTCTGATTCCCTACAGAGATTATGCGAGATGTTTGTTGACTTTCTTCAACAAAGTTGAACTGCATCATATCCCTCGAGATCAGAATCGAATGGCAGATGCTTTGGCTACTTTATCTTCCATGTTCAAAGTCAACGATTGGAATGATATGCCTAAGATCCGCATCAGACGCCTTGAAAGACCTGCCTATGTATTCGCAACTGAAGCAGTCTTCGATGATAAGCCGTGGTTCCACGACATCAAACGTTTCCTTCAAACACGAGAATACCCACTTGGGGCATCCTACAAAGATAGGAAAACTCTAAGGAGACTTGCTAGGAATCTCTTCCTAAATGAAAATGTGCTATACAAAAGAAACTTCGACATGGTTCTGCTCAGATGCGTCGACAGACAAGAAGCAGACACGATAATCCATGAAGTTCATGAAGGATCCTTTGGAACCCATTCAAATGGGCATGCAATGTACAGAAAAATCTTAAGAGCAGGATACTATTGGATAACAATGGAATCCGATTGCTGTAAACATGTCAAAAGATGTCACAAGTGCTAGATCTACGCAGATAAGATCCATGTGCCACCGACTCTACTCAACGTTCTCTCCTCTCTGTGGCCTTTCTCCATGTGGGGCATCGACATGATTGGGATGATTGAACCAAAAGCGTCCAACGGACATCGCTTCATTTTAGTGGCTATTGATTACTTCACCAAATGGGTCGGCAAGCATTTACGCCAGCGTCACAAGACAAGTGGTTGTGAGGTTCATCAAGAACAACCTCATTTACCGAACGGAGTTCAAGCAAGATCATTACGACAATGGATCGAACTTGAACAACAAGATGATGAAAGAAGCTGTGAGGAATTCAAGATTGAGCATCATAACTCATCTCCTTACCGGCCAAAGATGAGCGGTAGCCGTTGAAGCCGCCAACAAGAACATCAAGAAGATCGCCCGAAAATGGTCATCACTTACAAAGACGGCACGAAATCGCCATTTGCTCTACATGGGTATCGTGCATGCGCACATCAACAGGGCAACTCCTTTTCTCTAGTATACGGCATGGGCGGTGCTCCCGTAGAAGTTGAGATTCCGTCAATGAGAGTTCTCATGGAAACTAAGTTATCTCGAGGCGAATGGTGTCAAAGCGGATCGACCGGTGAACTTAATCGAAGAAAAGCGCTCGACCGCTATGTGTCATGGACAACTATATCAAAGAAGGATGAAGAAAGCCTTTGACAAAAGGTCCGACCTCGCGAATTAGAAAGGCGACGTGCTTAAAAGATTACATCTTTTCAACGATTCTAGGGCAAATGGACTCCTAATTATGAAGGCCCATACATCGTCAAAAGAAGCTTTTCTGGCGGTGCTATGATTCTCACAACCATGGACGGTGATGAACTCCCGCATCCTGTGAATGCTGATGCAGTCAAGAAATACTTTGTCTAAAAAAGAACAAAAGAACAGCTCGGTAAGTCAAAAACCCGAAAAGGGCAGCTTAGGCAAAAATAGGCTCGGTGGGTGAAAACCGAAAAGGACGGTCCAGGCAAAAATTAGAGACAGTAAATAGAAATTATCCTGATAGATTGAAAACCTGAAAAGGCGATCTAGGCAAAAATAAGGATACAAAGAAAATGACAAAAGTAACTGCACTCAGTCCATACTTCGTCAATCTGAAGAAATTTCCATCAACGGATCTTCAATCAACTCTTCTGAAACAACAAGCACAGTTGGAATTCAAAGTTGTTAGGGATAATAGCGGTTATTTGTTTTCAATATAGCCTTTTCCCAATAAATTATCATTTCCAATTCGTGTAAATAGTTCATGGAATCACGCCTTTGGCTGATTACCATTCTATCAATAAATTTGAGCCTTGTACCTTTTTGTTTGCAATTCTTGCTTTATTCAGTTTTGCAAAATAACGCTTTTTATTGTGAAAATCACTCTTTGAAACTAAAAAGTTTTAAATGAATTTTTACTTCAAAATTTTGAAACAAAAGCGAAATTTTCCTTTGAACTGTGAACACCGGAAGAACTTTAACAATTTTCTCCACGAGTGTTTCGATCTCCCAAAGATAGAACGGCTGCTACAGAAATTTTCTTCTCCTCAACAGAGATCACCAAAGGACGGTATTCTTATCCACAAAGAATTCCCAGCAAAGTTGCCAATGTAATGCCTTTTTCAGAAAGTTTAAAGCATGCAACTCATGTTCATCAGTAAATGTCTACACCATTGCTGCAGATTTTACTAAGTATTTGTTCGAACTGTGACGTGGTCCTTTTCCCCAAATACCTCTTTATTGTCTTGTCAAGTATTGTCAGCATGCATATGACATTCATCATTCATAACATCATTAATGCAATCCTGCATAGCCTCAATATTTGCTTCCATATCACTGGTTTAGATTACATTTACTCATATGGATGTGTCATCTCTCCAGAGGGTTATCCCCAAACAGGAAAATGCATTTTTCTCTCCTGATCCCTGGCTGAGATCATTTCTCATCAGGAACAAAGTCTTGATTGACCGTTTCTTTCCAGTTCATTTCTGGATAGAACCTCGTCTATAACCAACAAAACAATAAGCAATAGCCTCATCATCTGAGCCGCTTATTTCCTTTCCATCTTGAAAAAAGATTGTTCTTCTCAGCAAGTTCAAATCATGATAGTTCAGAAATTTCCACAGTTGTCTTTCTGTCTAAAAGAAAACTTGTGTCTTTCAATCAAAATGCCCGCATCTTCTCAAGAGAGAGATCCTTGGCAAGATTGTATCCGTGAAAATAGGAGCTCGTTTGAGATCTGTTTCCATCATTTGTCTGTTATTCACAAGGCTGAATACTCAGTAATTTTCTCAAGAATTACCTTGTTATAGGTATCACTTCGCTGATAATTGGTAATATCTTCGAAACCCATTAACATAAACTATCACAAGGCTGATAATTGGTAATATCATTTTCGCTTACCTTAAACATTGTCACAAGGCTGTCAGAAGGTAATCTCTTTGTTTCCCAAAGCAAAACAGATATTCACATGTTTTGTGAATCTCTTTTTCCCCAGGGAGACATATTGCATGTTTCCCAACAAACAGGATCCTCTTTTCTTAAAACAGATCGAGTCATCCTCACAAATTCTTCCCCGTCATGTCAATCTTTGATACCTCCCGGGTGAATCTTTTACAATCATTTTCGCATCTTTTGGTATCTTAGGTCCAAAATTTGCGTATTCTGATATTTAAGTCTCTTCACACCTATCAAAACGAAGATATTCATCTTCATATCTCAGGTTGAAGAAACTTAAATAGGGGCATCTGTCATACCCCAATTTTTGACCTAATATACCACCTCACATCTGCATCATTGCACCATTAACAGTTCAGAACAGAATTAATCGGGTGTGGATTTCACAGGTCAAAATTAGGGTTTCATCAAATTTTCATCTGATTCAAGAGGCAAGCAATTAGGGTTTGAGTTTTACTCACCTCATTTGATCTATCTTGATCAAATCATCAACCTCTGATCTTCAGATATCCAACTTTTCTCATTGATCTATCAAGGATCGACCAATTAGGGTTTTCATCGAGTATGAGTAATCTCTGATTTTCTGATCAGTGAATGACTTTTTTGATTGGAGATTGATCTTCATATCTTAGATACAACATGTTGACTTAATTTCTGGATTCAAAACATCACAGAAGTTCACAGATTTCATCAGTCAATTTCTGAAACATCTGATGAAATTTCATCTGCACAGAAAAGTCAAACTTTGACTTTTGGTCAACTTTTTCAAGACAAAACTTTTTCCATCATCAAAATACTTCAAATGATCCATCATGATCATAAAAAATCAAGAAATTTGGAAAAGTCAACAAAAAGTCAAAATTTTCAACACTTAGAAAATTTTTCAAGTGTTAAAATTTCTTACTTTTTCCAAACTTCATGGCATTTTTTCACATAGTTCCACTTTGAATTGGAAAAAACTCAAAACATGAAAGTTGTAGCCCTTGAAACAAGCTTTCCAAAATGTCCAAGAACTCTCAAATCCATGGAGTCTAGCCATACTTTTGATTTTGAAACATAGAGCTCCAAAATCTTTGAATTTCAAGTACAAAGTTCAAGATTATAGGTCATTTTGCATTTTCTTCTTCTAGAACACATGCCACCTTGCAAAGATAATCTAGAGCTGATAAAAATCAGTTGGATGTAATTATGATGGATAGGATCAAAGTTGAGATTTAACCATGGTTAAAAGGAAGCTTCCTTTTGCATTTAATGCAAAAATGACTTCCTTGCCCTCTAAGGCAAGTTGAAACTACCAAAGCCAAACTTTCTCACTTATCCTTCAGAATTTGTGACCTATAAATAGAGGTCTTGTTTGCAATTTCAAACCACACCAAAGCCATGCAAGTACATGCTTTCTCTCTTCTTTCTTAAAATTCAAGAAACATAGTGTTAATTGAGAAAACTTGCATTTTTGAAAACTAGTGAAAAACTTTGAGCAATTTGGTGTCTAACATGTTTTAATATCAATATGAAACTTGTTTGAAACATAAAATCAATACAAGCCAAGCTAGAAATCAGATTTACACTCCATGTTCACAAACTTTCTCAAAACTGCCTAAACTATCGAATTCCATATTTGGCTTGAACAAGTTGTGATTTAATCATTCAAACATCATCAACATACATCATAGACATGATGCAGACCATTAACATCAAACTGTAACACCTCTAACCACGATTTCCAGTTTTACTTTGAGTTGTATGCAGGTCGACTTGGTCAGAGCTATCCAAGCAATTTCAGAGCAAGCAGATCATTCATACATGATCCTTGAAGGCCGATGGTGCTCTAAGAATCATTAAAACTCAACTGGAAACACTCAAAAGCAGAATTCGATCTCAGCTTGAACATGTAAGAAGCTCAACTCGAACTCTATGATTTCTTGATTCCAGTCAAAAAAACTCTTGGCCATTTTGTTTCTGCACTATCCACGATCAATAGCCCTCAATCAATTGAGCAATTCATCAACCATACACGATTTCAATTAGATTTTTCAGTTTTAGGGTTCTTCGTGTTCTTCAGAAATTGAATCATGATAGGCTTAAAATAAATGAAATTAAAGAACACCATCATGTTCCTAGGCTTGAAACGAGCAAGTTTCATGTTTACATCTTTTGATTTCATCAAGAAACGAAGATTTGAGGATGAATTGAAGGATTGGAGATGAAGAACAAAGCTGCGTGCGTTTTTTGAATTCAAATATCCAGTTTAAAATATAGTTTCATTATTTGATTTCAATACACGGATGTATTGCCGCCCCAGCGGTTGCCAGCTCACTCTTAAGTCACTTATGCCTTGCCTTGCCTTAAGGTCCCGGGTTCAAGCAGCCTTGGGACCATTTTTTTTACCAAACTTTTGTATTTTTTTACAAACTTTGACTTTTTCAAAACCCAATCAAAACTCCTCATTTTGAGGTGATTTTTTGTACACTTGTCAATTAATGTATCTATTTTGAGATAGTGTCAAAAATTTTCAGAAAAACTTTCATCCGATTATATTTTTATCGAGCCGAAAACGGTACTTTTCAGTACTTTTCAAAGCACCTTTAAAGGTGATTTTTTTCAAACTTTCAAAGCCCGATTCTTTTCAAAACTTCTCATAAGTATATTTCACTTTTAAAAAACACTTTCAAAAACATTCTTCAAAACATTTCATCAAACTTACATCTTTTACCATGATCGATCCGATTTAAACGATAAAACCGAATTCGTTTTCTCTTGAATTTCTTAACCGATCATGGGCCTCCCTTACGGTGTAAGTCCCAACATTCTTTATGTACATACATATTTTTCTTGTACATATCAAATTCTTTTCATATACATACAAATTTTTACCTGTACATAATACAGATACTTTTGTAAATACTCAAGTACAGACAAACTTTGATCGTTTGTTTTTCACTTCGCTTGTGTATACATTGAATACCATTGGTATTAAAAGGAGCATTATTCCCGGTGAAACTGCTTTTAAACCAATGGGCCTCCCTTACGGTGTAAGTCCCAACTCTCCTATGTACATCCACATCTCCTCGTACATAAATACTCGTTCGTGTACATATTTATTTCCTTGTACACAATTCAAACTTGTAAATAATCAAGTTACGCTCGTTTTAAACGTCCGTTTCACAGACACTTGTTTATATTTCCTTCATAAACTCTTATAAATAAACATCATGCATCTGTTTATATTTCCTTCATAAACTCCTGTGAATACATATCACACACACACACACACACCTGTTTATATAATTGTCTAGTTATAACATAACAACTAGTCTAACCAATAGGTTCCCCACAGTTTAGCCTTCTCTTGGGCTTTATACAAGATAACTCATCCCCTGCAGAGTTTAGCCTTCTCTTGGGCTTTATACAAGATAACTCATCCCCTGCAGAGTTTAGCCTTCTCTTGGGCTTTGTACAAGGTAACTCATTTTATCTGAGTTCAGCCTCCTCTTAGGCTTCATATAAGAAAACTCATTCATCTGAGTTTAGCCTCCGCTTAGGCTTCATATAAGACAACACTCCCCTATTGAGTCAGCCTCCTCTTGGGCTTCGTTCAAAAGAACTCCTCATTGAGTTTAGCCTTCTCTTGGGCATCATACAATGAAAGAGACCAGGAAATCTCTTAACAACCTCCTATTGGGCTTCCAATACAAAGAATCACCCGCGTTAGGATAGAACCCTTAGAGTATAATTTCCCGGTGAAATTGCTCTTAATTCCAAAAGGATGGTTTCTCGGTGAAATCCCTTTTAAAGCCAAAACCAGCCATACCCTATAGCTTCCTCTTGAGCTTCATACAAGGACCCTCGATGACCCTCGGAATGCCTCCTCTTGGGCTTACAATACAAGGACCCATGGGCTTCTTAAAAGCATCCCTTTAATCCAATCAATTTCTCCTCGAGATTTAGACGTTTATCATCTCTATGGAAGAAGTATCTCATCTATCACATCACATACAATCAAAAACTTTTCAAACACTTTTCAAAACAAAAACATCTCTTAATCGTAAGTGGTAACGCTTGTACACTCAAGCAAAACACCCAATGCTTACAATTAAAGATTCAATCATCTTTCAAACATCTTTCTTAACTCGTAAGTGGTAACGCTTGTACACTCAAGCAAAACACCTATAACTTACGATGAAAGATTTCAATCAATCAAACTTTAAAAAACGTATGTGATGAAATAGATTAGATACATTTTTCATTAAGATGACATTTGTCTTTGTCTCTTACTAACATCCCGTTGCTTTCCACTAGCATAAGTGGGAACTACGATTGCTCTGACTTTCTCAACATCCTTTTGAGAATACGTAGGCACAAGGTCTCATCCTTGCCGAGGAAATTTCTTTCTCTCTCAGACCAAACAAACCATAGATCCCTTTAGATCCGAGCTACAAATGCTCTGATTCCCTTTAGGGGATATGTATGCAGAAGATCCAATGATCTTTGCGAGCACAATAATAACAAACACTAGGATCCCACATAATCTATCCTTCTTAAAATCCCAAAGGAGAAACTTTCCCAATCATAGAAATAGCAATTAAAACACACAAACATATCAAACGTATTCATATATAAAGCTATAGATAACTATATATATTTAGGGTGCTCCATCTATTCCCTTTATATAACAAACCCCCTTACCCGGAATCTCCCCAATGCGTTACGTCTAGTTTGCGCTAGTCGTTACGCATATCATAATCAATTGAGGGTATTAGCAGCTTTCCCCTTTTTCATAATCATTAAATCATCTTTTCTTGTGTTGAAAATAATAAAGCTTGATGCTCGCGGCATCTTTATAAACAAATCAAAAGAGTAAATCGTTTCGAGCCAGAGGATCCGAATTCAGATTCGATTCCCTAGCACGTCACTTTTTAACGCGAACACTTCCTTCAAAGGGAGGGAGCAGGATAAGAGGCTCAAGAAAATACTCTTTGATACTTTCAAATGCCCTTTGGAAATCATCTTTCCATATGCAACTTTGTTCTTTCTTCAACAGCTTGAAGATTGGTTCACATTTTGTAGTCATATGGGAAATGAATATGGAAATGTAATTCAAAGATCTGAGGAAACCTTTGACTTATTTTTCAGTTCTTGGTGCATGCATCTCTTGAATTGTCCTAACTTTAGCAGGATCAACTTCAATTCCTTTTTGGCTAACAATAAAACCCAACAATTTTCCAGACTGGATACCGAATGTACATTTATTAGGATTCAAACGGAGGTGATACTTCCTTAAATGTTGAAATAGCTTCAATAAGTCTTCCAAATGATCTTCCTCAGTTTTGGACTTGGCAATCATATTATCAACATACACTTCAAGTTATTTATGCATCAAATCATGGAATACGGTCGTCATGGCCCTCTAGTATGTTGCACCAGTATTCTTAAACCCGAAGGGCATCACTCTGTAACAGAATGTTCCCCAGGGTGTGATAAACGTTGTTGTTTCCATGTCCTTAGGAGCCATCTTAATTTGATTGTATCCGAAAAATCCATCCATGAATGAGAACACTTTGCACTTGTCCGTACTATCCACCAACATATCAATATGTGGCAACGAAAAATCATTATTCAGACTAGCCTTGTTCAGATCTTGGTAATCAACACACATGCAGACTTTTCCATCTTTCTTTGGTACTAGCACAATATTGGCAATCCATTGAGGATAGACTGATGTCACAATAAAACCTGCGTCAATTTTCTTTAAAACTTCCTCCTTAATCTTTATTTCCATATCAGGATGAGTTCTTCTTAACTTCTGCTTTATTGGAGGACACTCAGGATTTAACGGTAAATGATGTTCCACAATATTGGTATCTAATCCCGACATATCTTGATACGACCAAGAAAATATATCCACATATTCTTTCAGCATTTTAATCAAACGAATCTTCACCTCAAGATGTAGCGATGCTTTAATCTTGACTTCTTTCACATCTTCATCAGAACCCAAATTAATGACTTCCAACGGCTCTTTGTACGGTTGAATGGTGTTTTCCTCGTGCTCAAACAATCGAGAAACCTCTTCAAGGATCTCATCAAATTCCTCTTCTTCGGCTACATATACAGGACATTCAAAGTTGGAAGGGGGCGCATGGTCATTGTTCTCAACGATTTTATGAATTAATCTTCATATATGATTATGATCGTTTTTAGAAACTGACACATGCGACAAGTTATTATGCAGATTCAATTCAGTTATTATTATTTTTTTTCAAAAGTTTTTTTTATTACCATTTTTCAAGAAAAAGTAGAAAATATAAGACACAATTTGGAATGAAAAACACACTTTTATTAATGATCTTAAATTTCAAAACAAATATATTTTTCCCATACAACATCATTTTCACCTTGGGCAGAGTGAAATGATCATTATTTGAAAATTTAAACAAGTAAAAGTGAATTACTTAGACACATGAATGCAAGTGGGGATGTCAATAGCAGTCCAATTACAAACTCTGGTTCCATGCATCACAAAGTTGGGCATTTTCTACTCTGGTCCATCTTCAACAATGGCATTTATTCTTGGAACAATAGGATTGGATAACCGACTTCGAAAACAAGCTGGATAGTTAGCGTGTCCCGACTTCGCATTTCTTTTTATCTTCGTGGAAAAGCCTAAACCAAAACCACTCTTATTCACCTTTGGCTCAATAACATGTCCCCAAACATTGCTAGAACCCTTCTGAAGTACACTACGGGCATCTTTCAACGAAGCAATAGAATCTTCACTCCTTTGGACACTTTCAATAGATAAAGCTTGGAACTGCGTTCCAACAGCGGCTTCATCAGCTTCTACTATGGAGAAAGAAGATACATGAGAAACTAACATAGCTTGCTCTCCTTCCACAATAATCACAGCACCTTCAGGGACAAAATTCAATTTTTGATGGAAAGTCGAAGTCACATCACCCGCTTCATGAATCCAAGGTAGTCCAATCAAACAGCTATAAGCAGGCAATATATCCATCACCTGAAAGGTAATTTAAAACAGATGTGGGCCAATGTGAATGGGTAAATCCACTTCCCCAATAACAGATTTATGAGAACCATCAAACGCCTTCACAATGATACCACTAGGACGCATTGGTGGACCTTGATATTTAATCTTTGAAAGAGTGATTTTATGAATAAAATTTAGCGCAGAACCATTATCAATAAGCACACTGGACAAAAGGAGAAAGTATACCTAAATTACCATGCTTGGGTTTAAATCATAAAATCTATCTCAACTAAGAATGAATAGAAAACCCCTTTTTGGGAGTATGGCAATCCCAAAAGCAAGAAATCAACAATTAAACAAAAATAAATTAGAAGAACTAAAAAAAATTTAGTAACAAAATCAACTTAATAAATCAACATTTAATTAATTTATTAAAAGCAACAAAATGCACAAAGATGGGATCAAATAATCGAAAAAACTAAACCAAACAATTAAAATAAGTCAACTAAAAAAAAATGTTAATTAACAAAATTAATTATTCACAAAGTTTTCTAAATTAATATTAAAACTAAGCTAATTTAAGACAATGATTTAATTAAAACAAAACAATAAAAATTAAATAAGAGCAAATAGGAAAAAGGAGTGAGAAAATCAAAAACAGGGTTTGGGTGTGTGAAATTCGTACTGGGAACAGGGAATGGGCGGAACCCAATAGCTATGGTTTTATTATAAATAAAAAAAAGGAGAATTTTTGTTGTCACCAGCGAATTTATACCTTCATTATTTAAATATAGTGTTTTTACCAAAATATCTTTAAAAAATATTGAATATTTAGTGATTTATGGTACATACTAGAAATTTCATAGGGAATATCGAAAATTTTGTGAGATTTATCATTTTTACCGTGTCACATATTTCGTATCGAAAATTTTAAATTTTTGGTACAAAATATTTTGAATTTTCAAAATGCATAATCAGTTAAAATTCTTACCGGAAATTTTAAATATTTTAAATTTTCGGTACGGTTTCAGTATAAAAAGTAATCAAATTTTAAATTTCCGATATTTTTTTATATACGGAAATTTTCAAATTTTCGGTAATATTGGGACTTAATTTTTATTGTTTTTTAAACGTATAAACTTATACTTGAATAAAATAATCGAAAATATGGAATTTTCGATATTGCTTTTATATTAGAAATTTAAGATATTTTCGGTACGTGTAATAATTTTCCTAAAATATACCGGATATTTTAAATTTCCAATAAATTGCACCGTAAATTTGGAAATATCCGATAAATAGATATCGAAAATTTGTAAAATACAAAGAATTTTCAATATGCGCCAAAAAAGTATTGGAAATTTGGTTTGAGATACCTGAAATTCGCCTTCTTAAAAATTTGGTAACAATAATTTTCTTTTCAAAGGGTAAATTTTTTGAGTAAATAGTCTGAGAAGTACTTTGGGAATAACAGAAAATATGGGTCGCAGGTATAAAAGAATGGGTGACATGAAAAAATCTCATAAAAAAGCTGGTAGAAAAAAACGTGGGCTTAAGTTGTATATTGGCTAAGGCCCAACTGAAATTCTAAACAGACAAACCCTAGAGAGCTCTTAAGTGAACAAGAGCCGCTCGACACCCTCTCTACCTACTTTCACGATTCTTTTCCTCTGTTTTCTGTCTTCATGGAATCGATCAACAATAACAATATAACTTTGCTTTATAAGGATGCTTCCTTAGCTCCTTCTAATTATTCTTCTCTAACATCTGAAAATGGTTCTGTTGATGTTGATACGTGTTGTGATATAACTGACTTACAATTGCCATTAAACTTCTGATTGCTGATTGCTGCTGATTGATGAGTTGGCAGAATGGCAAAAGGAGCAAGTGACATCAAGAGAAATACCTTTTTCAACAAATTGGATTTGGTGGGCAGAATGTTTTTTGCAATTCGCCAAAGCAGATTTCGAACCGTTCCAGCAAAGGAAGCTTCCAGATTTCCTTCCATAAATTACCAAGAGGAGGATTAGAGGGGACAGGATGTTTTGCCTGCCTGAACTGAGCACAAAAGTGATAAGCTGACCGAACTGAATACTCTCCACTCTTTTCGAAAAACCAGATCCAAGTGTCTTCGATATTGCGCAAAGACAAAGACAGTGGGATACTCACAATTTTGTTAGCAATTGCATAATCGAAACACTCCGTAACCCGATCTCTTTTCCAACAGCACAAGTCTTCATCAATCAGTTCATGAACCTTAGCATTAACATCCAATCCCCGGACTGCACCCAAAACCTTAAAACCAGACAAACCCGGAATCCATCTGTCCTTACCAATAGTTACTTTGTCTCCACTGCCAGTTATCCATGAAACCCCTTTCTGAACCAGCTCCTGCGCACTCAAAAGCGCACTCAAAATGCTTCTCCAAGTGTAACGCGGCGAAAAACCCAAGGAACTTTCCTCAACATGGTGTCGAGGGTAATATGTACCTTTAAACACCTTTGCCACAAGTGATGTCTCATCCGAGAGCAACCTCCAGTAGTGTTTACCCAACATATTTTTATTAAAGTCACCAATACCTCTAAATCCCAGCCCTCCCGCATTTTTGGAGCTAATCATCTTATCTCAACTCAGCTAGTGAATTTTCTTTTCGCCATTCTTTGCCCCCACCAAAATCTAGCCAACATGGACTCCAACTTGTGACACAAGGTTTCAGGAAGCTTGTAACAACTCATGATGTACGTCGGAATCGCCTGAGCAGCCTTAATCAGAACTTCCTTGCCTACCCTTAAAAGAAAACGGCTTCTTCCATCCTTTAATCTTCTTCCAAACTCTAACCACTAAAGCAAAGATTTCCTTTGTAACGCCCCGTTTTATTTAATATTATATTATATTAATATTTTTGAGTTATCGTTAGACGATTGTTTTGCGACAAGAATATTTATATTAATCGATATATCTGTTAATATATTTGGCGACGTTACGTTCGGTTCGATAAAATATTATTCGGACTGATATTTAATTTCCCGGAGTTATTTTAATTAATTGGGTTAATAATATTATTAGATATTATTAATCTTATAGTTAATAAGACAAGTTGGGGGTGTGAGGGCTAATTGGTGAGAATTGGGTGTACACCCTTGGCTTGTAGTAATAACCCAACATAAAACATCATTTTCCTCGTTTCCTTCCATTACACACCAAACCAAACTTAGAAAGAAAACTAGAGAGTTTTGGAAGAAGAAGAAGAGCAAGAGGAAGCTAGGGGTTTAAAGTTGGTTGGAGTATCTTGCATCATCCAAGCATTTAAGTAAGGGGTTTGATCTTTCATTTCATATAGTTAGGGTTTGGTTAATATATTTTGGATTTAGGATAAAATTGATAGTATGGTTTATGAGTTGTGTGTGTGATTGTTGGAATAACTTAGGAAAGTTGAGTTAGGAGTATTCATCTAGGTGTTTTATTACCATGACTAGTAAGAATAAGTTGCTAGAATGAAGAAAATAAGAAACTGTGAAGAAAAACTAGAAAAACACGCCTGCAATGAAATAACAGGAAGAAGAAAATGGAACGAGGATGAAGGAGATGGGAGGCGCCCACCTCACCATGAGGGGCGACCGTCCCAAGCTCTTAGGCGCCTGCCTCTCCCCATTAAGACCCCTGGGACGTTCGTCCCCTGTAGCCTGGAGGGTTCATGCGTTTTGTTGTTTCTGTGTTTTCTGTATTTCTGTGTTCTGCATAATTTCTTAACCTACATACTGATAGCTTCTGTTTCTTTTATTTTTACTAATTCCTTATACTACTAGTTGGTATTAATAAAATATAATTAGGACATAAGTTAGTCGATTAAATTTGGAACCCGATTATGTTCCGATTTCCTGATTTCGATAATTTCAGCGACGAAGCAAGTTGCTCCGAATTCAACGAAAATTGACGTACTATTTCGAGTTTTTATGAAACGACCCGAAATAGGGCAAATTACGGTTAAATTGAATCGGACTGCGTTTTAGTCGATTTAAGTCACGTATGGACAATCCGATTGCGATGTTAATAATTATGATTACTGCCGGTTATTAGGAATGACTTTCGCGACGATTATTGGTGTTTGACTATTTTTTTTCGTATTTGGAATTTGGTGAATTAATTGATAATGATGTGGTGTGATTAAACATGATGCTTGTGACGGTTTATTTATAACGAATACTTGATGATATGCGATGCGATAATATGCTTATCTTGATGTGGATAAATATGGCGATGTGGACTTTATGTCAATTTTGATGAGCGATGATGATGTTTTTGTTGTTTCGTGTTTGTGATGTTGTATTGTCGAGTCACATACATTGCATAGGCGACGAGGGCTTTTATGCCAATCGACGATGGGCTTTATGCCAAATGTTCTTAATTATGGACAAAGCGACGGGTACCACATGCATAACATAGTCGTGTCTCATGGAGTCGGTTATGTTTATGTTTGAGTCGTTTGGCATTGGGTTTTAATTGATGGCTTATGTTGAATTGCGATTATATATGATACTTTGTGTTGATACGAGTATAATGATTATGTGACGAAATTAAAGTGTTAATTTTATACACTAAATGCTAATTTAAAGTATGTAAGATTTTGATATATGTTGACATACTCTTATTAACTTATATCATTTATAATTCTAAAACTATTTATATATTTTATCATGCCTTTAATTATATGTTTTGGAGTATCTCTCCCTTTACTTGTTTCGCCATTACCTTTATATTGGTAACGTGCAGGTGATCCACGAGGATGATGAGGATTAGCTCGAGTCTCTTTATTTTGAGTCGCTCTGCTCTGATCGTAGTAACACTCGGGTTTTGGGAGATGTTATTATTTTGGATAGGATAGTTTATGTATACTATCTTATGATGTTATAACTTATGTATCGATGATAACATGATGATATGTATATTTTGTGAACACATCCGTTGTGCTGTGAATAGTCATATGTTTATATGATGATTTATGATATGAATCGGTATATCCGACTTTTGATTTTTGTGATGTGCATTATAATGCAAAGTGATGAAAATACGAATATGTGATACCTCAATTTATGTTGGATGAAATTTTGAAACTCTAATTTTATTATTAATTACGAGGGGTAGAATTGGTGTGTTACATTAGTGGTATCAGAGTAGGTCGGTCTGTCCGGTCAAGTTGTTGAGTTTGTTGATGTCTAACAATCAAGTATTGTTATTTGTTGATTCTAATCCTTATTTTGTTGTGAGCAGAAGTTGTTATGGCTGGAAGGAACGCTGGTAGGAATGATGAGGCTCTTGTTGTTGCTATGCAGGCAATAGCTCAGGCTTTCCAACACCCGTTGAATGCTGACGAGAACGCTGAGTCTCGTAGTTTGACAACCTTCCAAAGAGAGAATCCCCCTACTTTCCAAGGAAATTATGATCCTGAAGGTGCTTTAGCGTGGCTGAAGGAGATTGAAAGAATCTTCCGTATGATGGATTGCACTCCTGTGCAAAAGATCCGTTATGGTACTCATAAATTAAGTGATGAGGTTGATGACTGGTGGGTTGACACCCGTCAGAGGCTTGAGGTTGCTGGTGAGGAAGTGACGTGGGGAGTTTTCCATAGAGAATTCATGAGGAAGTATTACCCGGAGGATGTTCGCGGAAAGAAGGAGATAGAGTTCCTTGAGCTGAAACAAGGGAATATGTCTATCACTGATTATGCTGCAATGTTTACCGAGCTAGCTAAGTTCTATCCTCACTATGATGGAGAGAATGTCGAGTTTTCTAAGTGCATTAAATTTGAGAATAGCTTGCGTCCTGAGATAAAGAAAGCGATTGGATATCAGAAAATCCGTGTCTTTGCGGATTTGATTGATAGTTGTAGAATCTTCGAGGAAGATAGTAATGCACACTATAAGATTATGTCTGATAAGAGAAACAAGGGTCAATAGAGCCGTGTGAAACCATATGATACTCCAGCTGGTAAAGGGAAGCAGAAAGCGTCTCAAGGGCAAAGGACTAGTGAGGAAGATGCTCCTGCTAGTATTATTTGTTACAAGTGTGGGAAACCTAGCCACAAAAGTAATGTTTGTCGAAGTGATGTGAGAGCTAAGGAGAATGAGGTGAGATGTTTCCGATGTGGAGAAGTGGGTCATATGACTCGTGATTGCAAGCATAAGGATGTGATCTGTTTTAATTGTGGCGAGGGAGGTCACATTAGTGCTTAATGTAAGAAGCCTAAGAGAACTCAAGGAGCGGGAAAGGTGTTTGCTTTGTCGGGTGCTCTGACGGCAAACGAAGATGGTCTTGTTCGAGGTACTAGTTTCATTAATAGCATTCCTCTTATTACTATTATTGATATTGGTGCTACTCACTATTTTATTGTTGCTGATTGTGTAAAGAGATTGGGTCTCACTTTGTCATCTCTAGATAGAGATATGGTGGTAGAAGTTCCGGCTAAGGGAACGGTTACTACTTCTTTTGTGTGTGCAAGTTGCCCTTTATCAATCATTGATAGAGACTTTGTGGTGGATCTTGTTTGTTTACCGCTTGTCGGGTTGGACGTGGTTCTGGGTATGGATTGGTTGAGAGCTAATTATGTCCATATCAATTGCTATGACAACACTGTGAGGTTTTCTTCCTTAGTAGAAGAAGATCAAGCTATGTTGATGTCGATGAAATAATTGAATGAGTTCATGAAAGATGAAGCATTGGTTTTCTTGTTGATGGAGACTCTTTCTGTGGAGACTCTTTAGAATTTCAACACGAATCCAACCATATAAGTTATTAAAGCTATAAACCAAAGATGATCATGAATTATGGAAATCCCAAATTAAACCCTAACTGAACAAATTCACATATCTCTGGGCACGATTAATTTTAATTCCAATTAAGGACCCAGATAGCTTCGCAATGATCATATGAACACTTCCCTTTTCAAAGTTTATGCTAAAGATACATGTATCATGATATTCAAAAAAGCATAAAACTCACCTTGGCTGGAATTTGCAGAAACCAGATAAGGACTTCCAGATGCTATTTGATGATCCCACCAACTTCCTTGAGTGTGTTTTAATCCTTAGTTTTCCCTGAAACCTTTTGAATTACTCCAACCAAATCTAGTTACAGGGTGCTATTTTTTGAATGAGAAGATGATAATGGCACGATACAATTTGTGATTTTAGTGTTTGGATGAGCTTTATATGATGTATATGAGGTGTTGGAAGTGGAAATTCAGAGGATGCACGAGTGGATTGAGAGATGACAAGTTAATGCTCAAAACTTGCACAATTGGAGTTTTCTTGGGCAAACTGACTTTTGGCTGTTTTTATGATGGTTTAAAGTGATGAACAACTTCTAAATGATGTTTAGAAGATTTTTGTATGACACATTTGGTTAGAACTTTCAAGATTTAGAAGTTGGAATTCTAACCTTTTTGAAAACTTAGAAACTTGCAAATGAAGAAAGAAATGAGAAAATAAGTTTATGATTATTTTGGTGTTTGAAGTGAGAAAATGACTTCTATTTATAGGAAAAGATGTTTGTCAAGCAAGGAAAGTATAGGATTGATGAGTTTGCAACTTGGAGCTTAAGGCTTAAGAAAGAAATATTCACATTAAATGCACATGAAATCTTTCTTAACCATGGTTAAAAAACTCAAGTGATTCTATCCTTCTTCCAATCATTGCCATCCTATTTTTTTTGAATTAAAACTTATCTCTTATGGTGACAAGGCTTCTAGAAGGAAGAATTTGCAAAAAGTCTTGAAACATTTGAAGAAATAGCTTGAAAATTATGGTTATGGACCTCTAAGTTTCAATTTCAAAACCCTAGCTATACAAAGTGTTTTTGCAAGTTCCTGGACATTTTGGAAATCTTGAAATATCTACAACTTTCATGTTTTGAGTTTTTCTTGAATCAAAATGGATCTAGGTGAAAAACGGCCATGAAAATGGTGAAAAACATGGTAAAAACACTAGAAAATTTTTCTAAGTGTTAGAAAATTTTCAAGTTTTGACTTTTTGTTGAATTTTTCACACATTTTGATTTTTTATGATCATGATGGATAATTTGAAATGATTTGATGATTGAAAAAATTTGAATTTCAAAAAGTTGACCAAAAGGCAAAGTTTGATTGATTTGAACAGCTGACTTTTTGTTAGATGATTCAGAATTTCTTTGAGAATCAATCTTGGCATTGGAAATATTTTGAATCAAGAAACTAGGTAAAGATGTTGCATTTATGATTTTGAGATCATGTTCCAAGTAATTAGGTCATTCATTGAGAAAAAAGTCAATGATACCCCATCCTCGATCAAAACCTTAATTTAGTCGATTCATGATAGATCTTGAGGAAATGATTGGAATTTGAAGATCAAATGTTGATGATTGATGAATATAGATCATTTGAGGAGAGCGAAGACTCAAACCCTAATTTATCACATCTTGAACAAATGAATGATTTTTATCAAAACCCTAATTTGGCTCATGGAGCGCATACAAGCTATCTTGTTATAAAATTGTCAGTGATGCAATGATGCATATGTGAATGATATGAGATGGTATCTTAGGTAAAAAATTAGGGTATGATAGATGCCCCTATTTAAGTTTCTTTAACCTGAGATATGAAGATGAAAATCTTCGTCTCGATAGGTGTGAAGAGACTTAAATATCAGAATACGCAAATTTTGGACCTAAGATACCAATAAATGCGAATGATGCAAAGTGATTGCAGAAAGTTTTACCCAGGAGGTACCAAAGGGTGATATGCTAGGAAAAAAACATTTGTGAGGATGTCTCAATCTGTCTAAGAAAGGAGAATCCTGTCTGTTGGGAAACAAGTATATGTTTCACCGGGAAAATAGATTCACAAAGGAAGTGAATATCTGTTTCGCTTTGGGAAACGAGGTGATTACCTTCTGTCAACCTTGTGATAATGTTTAAGGTAAGAAAAGATGATATTAACAATTATCAGCCTAATGATAGTTTATGGTAATTTGGAATGAAGACTCATTTACCGATTATCAGCCTTGTGATGGTAAATGGTATGAGTTCTGAAGATATTACCAATTATCAGCAAAGTGATAACTATAACAAGGTAATTATTGAGAGATTTTTACTGAGTATTCAGCCTTGTGAATAATAGACAGTAATGGAAACAAATTTCAAATGAGCTTCTACTTTCCCAATTACAATTGTGTAGGGGATCTTTTTGAGACGATGCGGGCGTTTTTATTGTAAAGATACAGGTTTCTCAAAGAGAAAGACAACTGTGGGAATTTCTTGAACTTTCATGATTGGATTTGTTAGGAAGAACAGTCATTTTATGATAAGTTCAAGGATGAAAAGGAAATAAGAGGCTCGAATGACGAGGCTATTGCTTATTGTTTGTAGGTAGATTTTTGTGAAATCTAGACTTGAATGGGTTGAAGACAAGGTTCTATCCAGGAATGAACTGGAAAGAAACAGTCAAACAAGATTGTGGACCCATTGAGGAACAAACTCGATTGGGGAACTGGAGAAAGAATGTGTTCTTTCTACTTAAGGGTGACAGTCTACTGCAGAGATGACATGCCCTTACTTGTTTTCGGGAATAAATGCAACCAAAACAAGTGATATTAAAGCAAACATTGAGAAATGCAAGAATGCATTAATGATGAAATTATGTATGATTAATGAATGTCATATGCATGCTGAAAATACTTGACAAGACAATAGAACGTATTTGGAAAAGGACGATTGTCGCAGTTCAATCAAATACTCAGCAAAATCTTCAGCAATGGTGTAGATGTCACTGATGATGAATCAGAGTTACATGCTTAATTTTCTTTGAGGAGAAAAAACATTTTACTGGCAACCTTGTTGGGGATACTTTTTTGATAAGAATACTGTCTTTGATGATCTTTTTCGAGGAAGAGAAAACTTCTCAGCATGCTCGCAAGGATCATTGGGGTCCACTGCATACATATCCCCTAGTGAGAATCAGTCTATATACTTGGTTAATCATAACCCGATTCAAATTCTCTTGGTTCATATAACAAACCTCTTAAAACACTTTCAAATTAAATTAATTAATTGAATTTGTTTTCCAAAATGAATTTCATAAAACTTCGATGATATTTATTTAAGTCGAACAGTGTAGCATCTCCATTCAGTGAACAGTGTGGCTGCCTTGAAATCTATGCCTTCATGTCTTTTATATTACTGAGCAATTAGGGTTTCTGATTGTTTGGATCTCTGATTTTTTATGGAAAAAGGGCTTACGAAAAATGTTTTTTCTTGGGCCTCACAAGTTCTGATACTTGTTTTATTGTTGGGCTTTGCCATACTCTGATATTTTGTTTGAGACTTCTATGATGTTTTCTAGTTGGTATTGGGATGAAACTTGAATTTTGTACTTGCTGCTTATTTGTGAATTGCACTTGTATAACTATGATGATATTTATGAGTTTTCCTTCTCACACCTCCTTTTGTGAACCAAACCTTAAAAAGTTTGTGATTTGCAATAGGAGTTTCTTGGCCAATGATTGTGAAACAAAATTATTGTTTATGAGACTTGTGTTGTTAACATGATCGAAAGCCAACCCTAATTTCGGATTCCTCATTCAAACCCTAATGATGAAGTTACCAAAACTTTTCTTGAAAATTTCATGTTCATGTCTTGGGTTGCTTACTAACAAATTTTCTTTCCTTGTTTCATGGCATGAATGATGGAAATGGAGAAACCTTAGCATAGCTTGGAGTGAAGAAATAAAGAGAATCTACTCAAGACCTTTGATGATTGGCATAGAAAAGATTGTAACATGAATAACATTAGTGATATCCAAGAGAAGCTTAGGTATAGCAAGTAGTGATTAGGCCATAGAAAAATGAATATTCTTGTAATGTAACTTGACTTCCATGGCAATTTGAGTTGCCTTTTGTAATATTTTGATAAACAATTTGAAAATAGGCATATTTGAATACCCTTTGTGAATTTGTAACATCCTTCTTTTTTAATCTTTGAAATTGGAAAAAACAAAGTCATGAGAAGCTTGAACATCCTTTGTCATTTGAATGAAATGCCATAAAAATTTGGATGTACTTGTGATTGTATTGATGAATCTTGAAAGTTAGGTTCTTGGAATTTTGAAGTCCTTCCTTATATCTTTATTTGACTTGAAATCTTGAAATTACGCATAGAAGTAGCTTGAAATAGCTTGAAATATTCCTTTGTAACTTTTAGCAACAAATATGTTATGCAAGAATCAAACGTAGACTTTAAATTAATCTAAAAAGCTAGAATTGTCTTGATTATCATGTTAAAACAAATTCAATATTTCCAACTTTCAAACCAGTGATACATTGAATCTTATGGTTAATGATAATCAAACCCCTCTATTTATTTACTTGAATTCCAAAACATCAACCACTTATACTTTATGCTACTTTTAATGAAACATAAAATAAGTGAAAGTCAAATAAGTGAAAGCCTAAGACATTAGACTTTGGCAAAAAAGTCAACCTTCCAGGGTTAACTTTGGCCAAAGGTCAAAGTTTCGAAAGATATCCTTCAAATTTGAATGTCCTCTTTGAATAATGAAATTTTGATCCTTGAATGATAAGATTTGAAGTGATTAATTTTGATGAACATTTGAGTGCACTTGTTTTAGATTTGGCTCACAAGTGAGCTCTTGAATGATGAATGTGTCTTAAAACACGACCAAAGAACTCTTGGATTTTCTTCTTGTAAATTGATGGAATTCTTAGGCATACACATTTGAACCCTTTATTAACATCTTGATTCTTGAATGAGGACCAAATATGTTTGATGAGCAAGTGTCAATCCTTGTGATTAAAGTGTATGTAGATTTTGTAATAACTGTAGTAAATTGTACATTACGTAACAATTAAAACTACTCTTGTCCATATGAAAAAATGTAACTCTAGTTTAAGATGATGGATGGGTTTCAAATTCTTTCTCTTGACTTAAAAGTCGACACAAATAAAATCCTCCTTTTAGGTAGTAGAAAACAATGTCATTTTCCCTCCAATCGGCTTTGAATTTGAATTTGGCTTCCAACGATTAATCAAGTCTAAAACATGTAACACTTCTTCCAAAGCGTCCATTTTTAATAATCCGAATAAATCTTATGTTCCAAACTTGAACTCCACTTCTTGAGTAAAAATTCAAAAGCACCACTTGCCACAAGAGAGCATTCTCAATGCTTTAACTCCTCAATCACAAATAATTGGATAAGTGTCTTTGAATTCGGATACAAACCCTGAAACTTGTATAATAGACCAAAAGCAACCAAATCTAAATGAACAATTCAAACTGAAATGGTAGGGAAAATTTTAGGGTGTGACAGCTTCCCCTAAAGGAAGATGATTGAATACCAAAGGAACCCCAAAAATTTTCCTTACGCGGGATACCAATGCCACAAAAGAAAGCAAATAAGGTATCTTGACTATAGAGTCAAGGAGGTGGTAATCGGGGAAAAGAAACTAGTTAAGCAACATCAGAATGCCTTAACACGGCAGTAACGATTGAGAACTATCAAAAAATCTCAACATCACTAGGGATAACCGAGTAACCAAGATGAGCAATAAACAACAAGTCTTAATGAAAATCCACTGATAAGAAAACCGCACTTCTCAAGCGAACAGGAAAACAACAGATTAAGCCATCTCAGGATGTCTCAATGAAAATGCTTTGAGAAGAAAACCGCACCTCTCAAGCGAAAAGGAAAACAAAAAATTAATCCATCTCAAGATGTCTTAATGAAAATTCTTTGAGAAGAAAACCGCACCTCTCAAGCGAAAAGGAAAACAATAGATTAAGTCATCTCAGGATGTCTTAACGAAAATGCTTTGAGAAGAAAACTGCACTTCTCAAGCGAAAAGGAAAATAGAAAATTAATCCACCTCAGGATGTCTTAACGAAAATGCTTTGAGAAGAAAACCGCACCTCTCAAGCGAAAAGGAAAGTAATAGATTAAGTCATCTCAGGATGTCTTAACGAAAATGCTTTGAGAAGAAAACTGCATTTCTCATGTAAAAAGAAAAGCAATAAATTAAGCCATCTCAAGATGTCTTATCGAAAATTTAATTGCGAAGTTGTCATAAAAATACCAAAGAGTTAAAGAATACCCACAGACTTTAACGAAGATATGATTGAGATTTTTTCAGAAAAATCCCAAAGAGTTAAAGAATACCCGCAGACTTTAACGAAGATATGATTGAGAATTTGTCAGAAAAGTCCCAAAGAGTTAAAGAATACCCGCAGACTTTAACGAAGCTATAATTGATAATTTGTTAGAAAATACCCAAAGAGTTAAAGAATACCCGCAAACTTTAACGATGATATAATAGAGAAATTGTCAGAAAAATCCCAAAGAGTTAAAGAATACCCGCAGACTTTAACGAAACTATGTGGATGGAAGGATATTAGAATTGTTGTGCACGAAGGTGCAATGAGCCATGGCATGCTGAATGTCTTAACCATGTAACTTATGAGTTACTGGAAGAACAAATTCAGTTGCACAACCGAGAATACACTTCTCTAGGGATAAACAAATCATATTCAACACACTAGTGTGATATAGATGTTTATGAACTCGGTAAATCTTTATTTTTGACATTCCTGCTGATAAAAGATTTAAATGGACATGTATAGACAATGTTGAACAACTTTCGAGTTGACAAAATCTTTAATCTGTATGCAGATAGCTTTACCGTGGATAGAAGAATCAAATTCAGCACCTGCGACTGAAAAACTTCTATGGCAATGATCTTCAATTTGTTGGCATCGTACCGAAGTTGCTTTGTAGCAAGTTGATATGTGGATCAACTTCTGAGTTGGCGAAATATCATGATATTGAATAAACATCCTACTTGGTGGATATTTATTTTTTGAGTAATAGAGGACCTACTGGAGAAATGAACACACCAGAAGTTCAATGGAGTCTACTGAGAACAGCTCAGAGAAGCAAATCTGTTGAGGTTACTGCCACTAAACTTTGTCGAGAAAATTCATATCTGAAATAATCTTGAAACTACCTTGAATACTATTGTAGTAATCCTTCTGAAGGAGACTCTCTTGGGAGTAAAATGAAACTTTACTGGGAAAACTTCATATGAAAACCATGTGAAATCATCATTGGGGATTTCGGGTAGAAAGTTCCATTAACATTAGAGTTCTCTTGGAAATTGACAACTGTTTTGCTAGGGGAAAAATCTCGACTAGAGAAAACCATCCGTTATTAAGATCCAGACAAGTATACAACTTTCGTTGGGGAGAAGAGAATAATTTTGTCATCTGAGACATAATCTTCTAATTTTGATCCTTAAGAGGATATTTACAGTTTCAGTTGGGAAAATCCTGCAAAAGATAAACTAGCCGATGCTAATTCATGAGTATGCTATGCATGAGTTTTAATGTTTTAATGCAAAGGGTATCAAACTGAATTCCCGATACCGTTGGAAGAGAAAAGTTCAAATGCATCATAAAGATAATGCACCAAAATATGAATGCCGATCTACCACTTGAAAGGCTCCATGGTAATCCTTGTAGAAGGAAAAATAGCAATTTCTAAAATGCTTCAACTATGATGATCAACAGAGTGCCCCAAGTTGGATGAATTGGATGGAAAGAGAACATGGTCATTAACTTCGAGGACTGAAAGTGGACTTCTACGGGTATAAAATAACTCATGTCTGGCGCACAAGTCTGACATGAATGTTTCAACAGTTGACAAGCTGACATCTTGATGACAGAAGGCTGTAACAAACATATGCATATATGTTGAACAATTTTATCATTGACAAAACCTCATTTTGTCGCTATTGAGCTGATAGTGAATTTCAATAAGAAAGATATAACTCCAGTAGGGGTAGAGGAATCAATTTTAACACCACCGAGGGGGAGTAGACACTTCCACAATGGATAGATCTTCCATCCGCTAGCATGGTGCTGACAATGCATAAACAATAAACATGTACTAACATGTTTAAATAATTTGATGTTGCAACAGATCTTCCGAAATATTTAACCATCCCACCTGGTAGATGCATATTTCTATTGAATAATCGAAGAATACACTTGGTAATAAACACACCAGAGATTCACAGAAGATTAACTGAGAACAACTCAGAGAATCGGGTCTCTAAAGGACTACCGCCACTAAGACTTACTCGGGAAATTGTTATCTGGAGAGAATAATAATAATGGATTTAATGTTGTTGCAATCCTGCTGCAATAGGTCCTCATGGGGAAACTTGAAGCTTCATTGGGGAACCTCAAAAGAAACTCTATGGAGAAAGATCACTGGGGGAAAACCCAAGTAAGAAATTTCGTTGGCACAAGAGTTCACTTGGGGAAGATCAACTTCCTCGGAAGAGATTTGATTTGAGAGTCGTCATTGTTGTAGATCAATTTATGAACAAGCCTTCCAACTTGTATCAAGAAGGACTAAGTCTGCCATTCGAGAAATAGCCTTCAAAGTCTGAACCTACTAAGGAGAATAACTAGCTATTCTTGAAATATCTGGCTGGGGTTTATGCATGAATATGCTATGCATGATATGAATGAATGCATGAATGTTCTAGTTAATGCATTTATTATCAAACGGAGTTCTCGACCCCATCGGTCTGGAAGAGAGAAGAAAATGGCACCAATAAGATGATTGACCAAACTCCAAACATCGATTTTCCGCTGGAAAGGATGCAATGTTAATTCTTGTAGAAGGAAGAATAACAAACTTCTGAGTTGATCAGATGATGATTAGAGGCGTGCCTCATGCCTGGGAATACAGATTCATTAGATTTTGCACTTAAGGGATATCTCGATTTCAAAAACTCAATGTGCCCCAGTCTGTTAGACCTTCAAGAAATCTTTCTTGAAAAGGAATGCCTCAGTATCCTGTATTCTACAACAATACTCTACTGATTGTCAATATTTCAAAGTAGCTGGCTATTCTGATATTGGAATAACATGCCTTGATATGAACTTTTAGAGATATTTCAACATCTCAAAATAATCGCCTTGGATTTGCAGAATCTCAGAGTGGCGGACTTTGCAAACATGGACGACCTGCCCCTATATGAACCTTGGAGAGACTCCAACGTCTTGAAGTAGTTGCTTCAGATCAACTGAATATTTTCAACAAGCATAATTTAGAATGAATATTGGAGATACTTCTACGTCTCAAGTAATTTCCTCAAATTGATTGCGCTTGAATAAAGAGCTATGCAAACATAGGGAAGACCAGCCCCAGGATGAGCTTTAGAGAGACTTCTATGTCTCGAAGTAATTGCTTCAGACTAATTGATTCTTGAAACAAACACTTGCTCCAATTAATAGAGATTTCATTGTCTCAAAGTAACTGCTTCAGATCAACAACATATGAGCAACTAACTTGATGGAATGAGATCTTTTTGAAGGCATCAACATCTCGAAGAAATTGCCTCTAATTGATTGGAAGTGAGAGATTAGTTCTGCAGAGATTGGAGCAAAATGCCTCAATGTATAGCCTTAGAGACACTTCCATGTTATACCCCAAAAATTTTCCTCTTACTTCTCAACTCCATACTCAAGGATTTCACAAGGGTTGACCAGACAAACCCTCCTAAGCAATAAATCCAAACTAGGATTTTTGCTCCTCTCAAGTCAAGATGGATTCCCAGTGCTCTAAGGTTGTTATCATACCTCATCCTATGTTCCAAGGGATTATCATGACAAGTTTCAGGCCTTACAAGTCAAAATTGCTCATCCAATTGCTCAGATAGTTAAAAATCAGTTGTGTTGGATAAAAAGTCAACTGTGGTCAACATACAGTCAAACTTCATAATTTCTTGTCAACATCAATATTTTGAAGTAATATTCATCATTTTATCAAGGGTTGATCATGATCCATCAAGAAAAGTCAAGATTTGATCAAAAGTCAAAGTTTCCAAGTTAGGGTTTTTAGACAAAAAGTCAACAGAACTTTGACCAAGCATAACTTTCACATACTTTATCAGAAATTTTTCCACCAAAGCTCATTTTAAAGGGAATTCATTTCTCTACAACTTCATGTCTCACAAGCTTTGGCTAGAAATGCTTCATTTGGAAGTTATGGATCAAAACATTATAGGTCCTTTTAAAAGTCAACAAAAAGTCATCTTTTTGCAAATGAGTGTTCTTGAACATGGAAACTTCAATGAAGATGAAACCAAAAAGGCTGTTTAGAGGGCATCTTGAGCTTTCTAAAAAGTCCAAGAAACACCCAAAAAGGTTAAAAATTGAGCAACATACAAGTTGTGCAAGTTGAGTATTTTTTAGGAGGTGCATAAAGAGAAATACTTGAGAAAATCAATTTTTTCCTAATTGGGCCGAACTTTTCTTGATTCAAACTTGTTTCTAATCCCAATTAGAACTTCCAAGTCCAATGCCACGCCCTTGAGATTTTTATTTTGATTTTTATTCATTTCAAGTCAATTTAATTAAAATAAAATAGCAAAAAATAAATCAATCAATGCAAGGCTGAATATTTGACATTCTTGAGGTCCAAGATACCTATTAAATGGCCTGAAATTCGAAATTGAATGATTGGCAAGAGATTGGTACAAGATTGGCAATATTTGATCAAGATTGACAAGATTGGAAAATCAAATATATTCTCATTGAATGGGATATATTTTCTCATCAATTCTAAACCTGAATCCATCCTCTATAAATTCAGAGGGTTTCTAAACCCTAGAGGAGAGTTTTTTTGCAGCTGGAAGAACCCTAACCAACCTCAAGAAATCCGTGACTTGCAAGTAACTAGAAGCCCTAGTTTTGAATCAATTCAAACTGTTCTAAGCATTCCAACACGTTCCAGGAGGTTCTCTGATCAATTCCAGGCATTCACCAAGCATCCAAACGCCCAGAATCGTAAGAACACGATTACAGTTTGCTCTTCAAAACTCAAAATCAATTTCAGTAATTCATGCATTTTTAATACGATTTGATTGCATATTTGTGTTTAGACTGATGTTTGTAAACTTTCTGGATGGTTTGATTTGAGTTTTAGTACAGGAATAAGAATCTGTCATGGCTAGGGTTCATGAGCTCGAATTAGGGTTTTCCAAAATAGGATAAATTGGACGAAACCAGTGACCCTATCACGTTCAGGGGATCAAACCGAGTTGATCCATGTTCTCATAACTGATTTATGTTGCGTATTTTTTAGTTTTTATTTCTTGCAGGGGTATAGTGACGGATGAAACTGTGGCTATAGGATTTAACCACGAATCTGGACAGTGGGTAAAAGTTTGAAAATTCAAACGAAGAAGATGACACCTTGGCGCGTTTATGTTTCAGCATCTCTAGAAGTTCCAACTTTTGGACCCTCGTACATCTCAAGTTCAACTGGACCTCTCGAAGTACATCCCGTAAGTTCCAACTGGATCCCTCGAAACACATCTCCGAGTTCCAACTGGACTCCCCAGTTCCAACCGGATCCTCGAAATGATGTCTCCGAGTTCCAACACGGATTCCCTAAGGACTTCCATGCCAGAAAGAGCAACTTCCGTGCCAGAAAGAGCAACTTATGTGCCCAAAAAGATCCAGCTTTCGTGCCAGACTCCAGAAGCTTTGGAAAATAGGTTTCCAGAGGTTCTGGAGGGAACTTCTGTCAGAAGCTCTAATGGAGACCCTTATTTTTATTTATTTTTTTCTGCTAATTAATTTTCTTTGCATTCTCTTTTAAAAAACTTTATTTTTTCTAAAAAACCCTAAAAAATGTCTAACTTTAGGATTTAAGTTCAAAACATCCTTATTTAAAAATTCACAAAAAAGGCATTTTCTTTTAAAATCAATCAAAAGATAATATTTTTAGTAATTAGGGTTGCTAACTAAAACTTTTTACTAACTTCCAAAATATCTTTGCACTAACCTTCTTTTTCTTATTTTTTTTCTATTATTTATTATTCTGCATTTTAAATTCTAGAAAGGTTGTATAGGTTGCAATTTGTTATCATGTAATAGCGTAGGACCTCTACATTTCTACCATTACTTTCTGCACTCCCATATTATGTATCTGCCCCAAAGCCATGTAATAGCGTAGGACCTTTACATTTCCGCAATTTATTTTCCGTACCTATTAACTGCTAGTAATTAGGCGTGTATGGCAAGATTAAAAACAACATAGATCACTTCTAATCATAAGATAAAATATCTGAATATAACACACTATTCACACATGCACCTCCTTAGGGTATCCTCTCTTGTTTCCTTACGAATAATGGTCATGTCCCTCGAACGTACGGATATCCTAGCACAGTTGCCTACAAACATATCATCATAGTCCCTTCGAATTAAAGATCATAGTCCCTCGATGACCCTTAATGTTGCCTACGAATATATGATCTCGTCCCTCGATTGTTGCCTACGAAAAGTGATGATCATCCCTATGAATATGCTAAGGTATCCCTACATGTTGCCTTCTATGACCATACGATGTCCCTTCGAATATCCCTCTACATCCAACAGATAGAGTTACCTACCAACCAATGGTATGGATAGCCCTACCCTAAAGGAAAGCAAAATAACACGGAAACGACCGTTCTGAGTGGGTAAAAATAAGTCTCTTTTGCTTGCTCAATTAAAACACTTTTTACACCTCACACTCTTTTCAAAATCTTTTCAAAGCACTTTGTATACATTCCAGCGTGAATCATTACAAAGTTCTTTTCCAAAACAAAACATTTCCAAATACTTCGTATACATTCCAGCGAGAATCATTACAAAGTCAAAGAGAAATGCCTTTTCAAAATATCTTTTCAAACACACACAGAAAGCACTTTATAAAGTGAGTTAAGCAATTAAGAGCCCGTAGATAACTACGGATGGAAAATGTGCTAACACCTTCCCTTTTCATAACTACCTCCCTTACTTAGAATCTAACGAAGGTCTTTTCCTGTTCTTTTTGCCTTCCCTTAATTGGATAAAATAAAAGCCGGTGGCGACTCTTGCTATCCGCAACATTTGCGATCAAACGTAAAACAAACAAGTTAGTTCTCCCACCGTGTTACAAAACTGGCGACTCTGCTGGGGAAAATCCCAAAGAGAGACTACCTTAGGGTCTAGATCACTTTAATTGTTTGACTTGTATGCTTTACTTTTAAGGGTTTCTTGGGTATTATACTTGTGGGGGATCCTACACCCAGATCCAGGTTTCCTTAGGTAAGTAGCAATAAATCGTCGCGGTCGTTAGGCATATACCGAAACGGTCAACATGATGGCTACTTTAGTGCGACACTTTGTATGTCCCGATGCTACTCATGTTCAGTTGAGGAAAGTATTTGGCATCTGCGTGGTGTCACAAGCACTAACTCAACTTTTAGAACCCTAACTGACCCATCTTGGCCATTAAAAGGTAGTGAGATGGCTGGCTTCGGTGTAGACTGAGGTTGGTTGATACTCGATGCTACGCTCATTAAGATTCGAATTTCGGGATGTTTCGGTCGACCACTTGGTAGTCGTATTGAAATAAAGCCTACGAGAAAGATCAATGATATGATATTCCTAGAACCCGGTAACTATTATAGGACAGGTTGAACCCACTTAGACTTTGGTAGGGTAGACGCCTATACCACATGCAAGCCTTAAACTTAGGGCTATTGTGTGAAATACTTGTGCTTATTGCTTATTTAAACATGACATCATGGCATCATAACATCATCATATCATTTCTAACTATTTCAAGGACCTAGGGATTTATCTTTGCTCTTTTTTGTAGGAGTTATGGCTTCCAGGAAGACTATCTGAATCAACTTCGTGGGTGTACCTTCTCAACTCAAGGAATTAGTTTCAGAAATTCCCGATCATGCTCAGACATGGTTATCTGCTTGACTTGGTTATCTCCAGTTTTGAGGAAGATATGATGCACGTCGTATTCCAGTTCTTCGATCCGAAACATCAATGCTTTACATTCCCAGATTATCAGTTGGTGCCTACATTGGAAGAGTTCTCTAAGCTACTTGGGATACCTATTCTTGATCAGATACCATTCACCATTTCAGAAAAAGCTCCAAAATACAAAGACATCACATCAACCTTACATCTAAAGCGATTAGACATTGAAGCTAATTAGGAAACAAGAAGCGGAGTTAAGGGTTTGCTTGCTAAGTTTCTGATAAAGAAAGCTCGAGAATTCCTAAAGGCAATTAGTTTCCATGCATTCGAATACATTTTGGCCTGGTTGATCTATGGCTTGGTGCTATTTCCTAATCCAGATCAGCTCATAGACGTGAACACCATCAAGATATTCCTCACCCGTAATCCTGTGCCTACCTTACTTGGGGACATCCTGCATTCTCTCCACACTCGTACCATGAAAAGATAAGGAACTCTCATATGTTGCATAATGTTACTTTACAGGTGGTTTATGTCGCACCTTCCTCAATCAGTAATGAAGAACGAGCAAAGATTGAAGTGGTCTTAAAGGCTGATGTCACTCTCTCATTCAGATATTCGTTGGTGTCTTTTTCCTCAAAAGGACTTCACTTTCATTGAGCATTGTGGGGAATTCCCTAATGTACCACTCCTTGGCATAAGGGGAGGTATCACTTACAACCCCTTTCTAGCTCTATGTCAGTTTCGTTATGCTTGAAGAGATGGTCCTCATGATATGCTTCTCTAAGACATTGTGTTTGACGACAACAACGATCTCCAGAACTACCGTCGAAGATTTGTGCACGCTTGGGGCATGGTAAAGAAGACTGATACCAAGACTTTGGACACAAAAATTCCATTCCTTGGGAACCTTACCTCAAATGGGTGCGAGCTCAAGCTCAAAACCTCATGATGTCGTTTATAGCTGTTCTACCAGTGCTTATGAAACATGTTGCTATATGTGACAAACCTTATACTATTCTCCATCAGGACATGCCTACTAATTTCAAAGACCTGAAGAGATCCTGGATTCAGCTTGGAGAAGAAAGGGATACATTCGAAGCTCAGTGCTATGCAAGCTAGAAGAAGGTATTAGGGTTGACAAAGCTACTTCACGAGGAGCGAGGCATCAATACCTACTTCAACACAAAGAGGAAGCGCCCATGGGAGACCTAAGTTCTAGGAGTTTCTTTTTATTTGTTTAAGCTTTCTTTTGTACTTGCTAAAAGATAAACTAATAAAAATTTGTTCGTGCTTTGTTTAACAAATTTAAATTCCTAAGGTCCTTGAAAACATTGCGTTGCATAACATCGCATATCATGGCAGGTACATTGAAGACCAGTTTTCTTATCCTCTCGCTGTTTATTTCAGCAGAAATGGCTCTTGAACAGACTGTCAAAGATCTCCAGGCTCATAACGCTCAATTCCAGGAAATGTTCACCAACTTGGCCCAAGGCCAGAAAAATATAAAGAAGCTCATCACCAGAAAGAAGAAGACCATTAGTATTCTCAACATGGAAAGAAATCACAAGGGTCCAGCTAGGGTGGTCAAACAATTTGAATTCTCAGATAAGAATGGTGAAAATGAAGGAAGTATCAAGAACAATGAAGGAAGCCATCATGAGTTTGAAAACGAAGATGAAGACTACGTGAGCGAGCAGTATCCTCCTGACAATGACAAGTACAAACAACTTGAAGACCATCTGAATGCTGTGGAAAATCTGAAAATGTACGGGCTGAATTTTGATGATCTGAGTCTTGTCCATGGTGTGGTAATTCCCCGCAAGTTCAAGGTCCCTACCTTTGCCAAGTATGATGGCATCTCTTGTCCGAAGCTACATCTGAAGTCCTATATTCAAAAGATTCATCCTCATACTGAAGACAAGAAATTATGGATCTATTTCTTTCAAGAGAGTTTATCCGAAACTCAGTTGGAGTGGTATTATCAGCTAGAGAGTACCCACATTCATACCGAATGCTTTCTACAAGCAGTACTAGTACAATGCTGAATTGGCACCTACCCGCATGCAACTACAGAGCATGTCTATGGGTCGTGATGAGAATTTCAAAGAATATGGTCAGAAATGGAGAGATTTAGCAAGCAGAGTTCAACCACCCTTGTCCAATAGGGAGTTAGTTGACATGTTTATGGGAACACTGACAGGCCCATTCTTCAATCATCTGATTGGAAACACTTCAGCCGGATTCATCGAGCTGATATTAATAGGCGAACATATCGAAGCTGGAATCAAGAGCGGAAAGATTCAGGTAGAGTCATCGTCAAATATTGCGAAGAGATCTTTTGGTGGTAAGAAAGAAGCCAATGTTGTGTATGGTCAGAAAAGACGTGACAAAGCTGATCGCACTCAATCTGTGGGGGGGGGGGGTTGTGATCTCTAATCCTACACTAGCGCAACCTCAACGAGACAACGCGCATAGCCGGATCGCTCCACAAAGACAGTTTACGAAGATCAACATGCCGTTATCTCAAGCACTACAACACATGTTGAAAGTAGAGCTGATTACTTTGAGGGATCCTCCTCAACACGTCAATACTACCTCTCCAAAGTACAATCCTAATGTGAGGTGTGCGTATCACTCCAACAGCCCAGGGCACGACACCAACAACTGTTGGGCTCTGAAGAACAAGATTCAAGATACGATTGAAGCAAGGGAGATTGAATTCGACCCTCCTGTCAAAACCCCGAATGTGATCAACGCACCAATGCCTGACCATGGTAAAAGTTCCAATGCTATTGACGATGAATCCTATGTTTATGATGTGAACGAGCTGACTATTCCTCTGATGACTATCAAGAAAGATTTGATGCAGGCCAGTGTGTTTCTAGGATGCCCTGATAACTGTCGTTGGTGTGCATCTGAATCTGACGGATGTGCTTGGTTGAAGAGACGTATTCAACGCATGATGGACAACCGAGAAGTGTTATTTCTAAAACCCCCATATGTGGAGAATCTGTGCGAAGACATTTCTAAGAATTTGAAGATCGAAGACGTAAGCGAAGCCATACCAAAAATTTGGGATACCTTGGGGCAGCCAAGTGGAAAGTTTGATTTCATGATGAAATATACCGCTCCCGAAAGTTACAAGATTCCAATCGAAGACATCAAGACTACCGGATGGGGAGACGATTACCGAGAAGACTATGCTGATGTGAACACAATAAGGATCACCTCTGCCGATCCCGTGCCTAAAGTGGTACCCTTGATTATTACCTCGCCCAGATCAATTCCATATTCCTCTGACAAAGATATACCTTGGAATTATGGAGCTGAATTTTACTATCATGGCGTCAAGCAAGAACCTTTGACCATTGAAGACATTGCAGCTGAAGTTGTCAATCTTGACATCGACAACATCACCGGATCAAGCAAAGTGACCAGAACCAGAAGAGTATTTTCTCTAGAGATCTCTCCTCCGAAAGACACCACTACACCAATTTGCATTCCTGCTATCGAATGAGTTCCCGAAGCTAGAGGGAAAGAACCAGTAACTCATCCTGCTCAAACAGAAGTACCAAAGGAAGTTGCTGAAGATACCTCTAAGCAAGAAATGGAGGAAATTCTGAAGATCATTAAGAAGAGCGACTACAATGTTGTGGAACAATTGGGATAAACTCCGTTCAAGATATCCATGCTAGATTTGCTAATGTGCTGTGAGGCTCATGCTAAAGCCTTGGTAAAGTTTCTGAAGAATGCTCATATACCGCAAGACACTACTGCTGATCAATTCGAAGGTTGTATTGCTAGCTTGACCGTCAACAATGGTTTAGGTTTCTCTGATGCTTATTTAACTCCTGCCGGAAGGATGCACAATAAAGCCTTGCATATCTCCATTGAATGCAAGGGCACTACATTGTCTCACGTATTGGTGGATACTGGTTCTGCTCTGAATGTTCTTTCGAAGAGCGCTCTCGAATGACTTAATGCTGAAGAAGTGGTCATGAAGCCCAGCGACATGATTGTAAGAGCTTTTGATGGTTTAAAAAGATTAGTACTTGGAGAGCTCATCCTGCCAGATTAAGTCGGTTCCCAGACTTTTGACTCTACTTTCTTTGTCATGGACATTCGTCCAGCTTACTCTTGCCTACTTGGACGCTCTTGGATACATGGGGAAGGCGCTGTCACCTCCACCCTGCATCAAAAGCTGAAGTACCCAGTGAAGGGGAAGATTGTTATAGTATGCGGTGAAGAAGAATATATAGTAAGCCATCTGCAGTCATTCCGATACATCGTAATGGAAGGAGAATTTGTCGAAACTCCCTGTCAAGCTTTCGAAGCAATTCCACGAGTCATGCCTGTTGACTCTCCTGCCACTCTTGAAGTTACTAGAGTTCCACCGAAGATGGCCTCACTGAAAGACGCCAAAGCTGCGGTTGAAGAAGGAGGTTGTACTATTTGGGGACAGCTCCCTGATCTTCCATTCAAATCTAATAAGACTGGTTTATGCTTCACTACCAAAGGTCAGAAGATGATATGTCGCGAACATGCCAACAAACTTCCTTTCCACATCAGCAAAAGCGAAGTGCATGCTATAGAAGACGACGACAACAACTTCGACACCAATTAGATCTTCCCTACTCCAGACGACGAACTCAACAATTAGAAGGCTGAAGATATTATACCAATCTCCTTTAGACAGGATTAATTGCTTTTTGCTGTAATGCTTTTCGTTTATACATTTCGAACAATAAATTTTAAGCCTAGTGCCTTACCCGGGGCACCATGGCTCTTTTGTGAGGGCTATTATTTGTCATTTTCATATTTTCATTTAATAAAAACATTGGACTTTTGCATTCAAATATTGTGCTCCTTTCTTTCTTTTACTTTATCACCCTTTCAAAAAGCTATGTTTTCTTACACACACCCATATGATACACTGCAGATTCACTCCGAATCTCGCCGATAACAACTCTGCTATTGCTAAATATGATTTCAATAATCCGATCTACCAAGCAAAAAATGAAGGTGAGGAAGATTGTGAAGTTCCAGGAGAACTTGCCAGACTACTACAATAGGAAGAACAGGTTATACAGCCACACGAGGAACCAGTCGAGCTTGTGAATCTAGGTACAAACGAAGACAGAAAGGAAATCAAGATAGGAGCAGGTCTTGAGAACAGTGTCAAAGAAATATTGGTTCAGATGCCCGGTTTAGACATTGACATTGTGGTACACCGACTACCGACGAAAGAAGGTTTTCTCCCTGTGAAGCAGAAGGTTCGTCGTATGCGTCCCGAGATGTCCGAGAAAATCAAAGCCGAAGTTATGAAACAGTTCAATGCCGGTTTCGTAGCCGTTACTTCCTATCCACGGTGGGTTGCGAACGTGGTGCCCGTACCTAATAAGGATGGAAAAGTACGTATGTGTGTAGACTACCGAGACTTGAACAGAGCAAGTCCGAAAGACGATTTTCCACTTCCTCATATTGACGTCCTGGTTGATAATAGTGCTCAACACAAAGTTTTCTCCTTCATGGACGGTTTCTCCGGTTACAATTAGATCAAAATGGCTCCCGAAGACATGGAAAGATTACTTTCGTTACACAGTGGGGCACATTCTGTTACAAGGTCATGCCATTTGGACTGAAGAACGCTGGCGCCACATATCAATGTGCCATGGTAGCTTTGTTCCATGACATGATCCATCACGAGAAAGAGGTCTACATCGACGACATGATAGCTCGATCACAAACTGAAGAAGAACATCTCGATCATTTGCAAAAGCTGTTTGATAGACTGAAGAAATACAAATTAAGACTTAATCCTAACAAGTGCACCTTTGGAGTCAGATCCGGTAAACTCCTGGGATTTATTGTTAGTGGTAAAGGTATTGAAATCGACCCTGCCAAGGTTAAAGCTATTCAAGAAATGCCAGCTCCCCGTACCGAGAAGAAAGTCAGAGGTTTCTTGGGACGACTAAACTACATTGCCAGATTCATTGCACATTTAACTGCTACTTGTGAGCCAATCTTCAAGTTACTGAAGAAAAATCAAGTAGTGGAATGGAACGACGATTGCCAGACAGCTTTTGACAAAATCAAGGAGTACCTACAAAATCCTCCTATTCTGATACCACTTATCAAAGGAAGACCTCTTATCATGTACTTGACAGTATTAGAGAATTCAATGGGGTACGTGTTGGGGGCAACATGACGAGTCTGGTCGAAAAGAGTATGCAATATATTACCTTAGCAAAAATTTTACCTACTGTGAAACAAGATACTCACAATCGAGAAAACTGCGCTTTGGTCACGCTAAGACTAAGATATGTTGACTCACACTACCTTGTTGATCTCTAAGATGGATCTGATAAAATACATATTCGAGAAACCTGCTCTCTCCGGAAGAATAGCAAGATGGAAAATAATCTTGACCGAATACGACATCCAGTATACTACTCAGAAGGCGATCAAAGGGAGTATAGTAGCCGATCATTTGCCTCATCAAGCCATAGATGACTATCAGTCTATGCATTTCGAGTTTTCAGACGAAGATATTATGCTAGTCACTGATTGCGAAGAACTAGGACCAGAAGAAGGACCCGAACCAGGATCCCGATTGACCATGGTCTTTGATGGAGCCTCAAACGTACTTGGAAATGGTATTGGTGCCATCATCACATCTCCTACAGGCGGACACACGCCTTTCACCGCTAGACTATATTTCAACTACACCAACAACATGGCCGAGTACGAAGTGTGCATCATGGGTATCAAAGCTGCTATTGACTTAAGAATCAAATTCTTGCAAGTGTATGGAGACTCAGCTTTGGTGATCAGTCAGGTTAAAGGCGATTGGGATACGAAGCATCCAAACCTCATTCCATATCGGGAGCATGTGTTGAGTCTGATCCCTTACTTCGAAGAAATCACTTTTGATCATATTCCACGAGAAGAGAACCAGTTGGCAGACACATTAGCTACCATGTCATCTATGTTTAGGGTCAGATGGGACAACGAGGCTCCCCAAATCATCATCGAAAGACTAGACAAACCAGCGTATTTTTATGAACTTGATACCGAAGGAACAGAAAAGAAACCTTGGTTCTACAAAGTGAAGAGGTATCTCGAGGCTCAAGAATATCCCGCAGGGGCATTTGTCAACGATAAGAAGTTCTTAAGAAGATTCGCCTCCAAATTCTTTCTCAACAATGGCATCTTATACAAGCGCAATCATGACTTGTGCTTACTCCGCTGTGTAGATCAGAAAACAGCGGAACGAATCATGGAAGAGTTACATGAAGGCGCATTCGGTACCCACTCCAGTTGACATACAATGGCTAAGAATATTCTAAGAGCAGGTTACTATTGGTCCACTATGGAAGCTGATTGTTACCGCTATGTTCGTTCTTGTCACAAATGCTAGATATACGCAGACAGAGTGCACGTACCTCCAATCCTCTTGAATGTTTTGACCGCTTCGTGGCCTTTCGTAATGTGGGGCATTGACATGATTAGAGAGATCAAACCCACCGCTTCCAATGGACATCATTTCATCCTTGTTTCTATCGATTACTTTACCAAATGGGTGGAAGCAGCCTCGTTCGCATCTGTTACCAAGAATGTTGTGGCTCGATTCATCAAGTATAATCTTATCTGTCAGTACGACGTCCCCGAAAGGATTATCACAAACAATGGTACCAATCTCAATAACAAAATGATCACCAAACTCTGCACGCAGTTCATGATTAATCATCACAACTCTTCTCCATATCGGCCAAAAATGAACGGCGCAGTTGAATCCGCCAACAAGAATCTCAAGAAGATCATACAGAAGATGACAGTGACCTATAAGGATTGGCATTAGATGTTGTCATTTTCTCTCCACGGTTATCACACTACAGTACGAACATCTACAGGGGCAACCCCTTTTTCTCTTGTATATGGTATGGAAGCAGTCCTACCTATCGAGGTTCAGATACCCTCAACCAGAGTACTCCAGGATGCAGAGTTAGACGAAGATGAATGGGTCCACTCGCCTTGACGGATCAACTTGATCGACGAAAACGGCGCACCATCCGCCATGGACAAATATACGAGCGAATGATCCGAGCATTCAATAAAAGGTCAAGCACCGAGTCTACCAAGTCGGTGATCTAGTAGTCAGCGCATCATTCTTCCACAAGGTGATCCGGAAAATGGACTCCCACCCACGAGGGACCATTTGTAGTCAAAGCAGATTTTCGACGGAGCTATGATACTTAGCACTATGGATGGAAGACTTCCGCACCACGTGAACGCAAACATAGTCAAAAAATACTACGCATAAACGAGATCCGCTAGGTCGACTGGCCTAGGCAAAAATAAGGGCATCCTGGAGAACCAAAAAGGTTCGGCCAAAATTTAAGGATATATATACAAAAATGTACACCCGGCAAGTCGAAAACCTGCAAAGGCGGCTTGGGCAAAAAAGGGTATCCCGATAGACTGAAAACCCGAAATAGTGGTCTAGGAAAAAGTTAGGGATTTAAGCGTACGACTATGGCTCGTCCAGATCACCTGCTTACAGACTACATTGCTATCAACATTCAAGATTCGAATGGTGCAAATCAATTCAATCACTTACTTGTGACAACAAGGAGATGAGATAGTCAAAAATATATGAGCAATAGCATAGTTGAAACTCGACAAGATTGTTTCCACATAGTTTTTTACTACTATGACAATTTCCTCTTACTAGGATATTTGTCTCTTGTATGCAAACTGCTTGACTATAGGCTACTTTTCAAATTAATGCAAAGTTCCAATTTTTATTGTTTTGTTTGCATAAAGTCCAATGTTTACTTTGAATGATTATATGCATCTGACAATAAGAATTTATTCTCAAAAAAATGAAGAGCGAACAGAAACAATAATTACTACAGGTTCTAGGAATTGAGATGACGACCAATACAACCCCCACCGAGTCACTTTCATAGGAAATACATCCACAATTATCAATCCCCACAGAGCCATCGCTCTCTCTACAAAGACAAATCTTCTCCAACGAAGTTCTAATCTCCTCCCGACAGTGTTCCAACACTTCCAACTTCATCACCTTTGTCCCCGAGCAGTGATCCTATCAACCTCAAACCTCATCATGTTAGTCCCCGAGCAGTGATCCTATCAACTTCATCACGTTAGTCCCCGAGCAGTGATCCTATCAACTTCATCACATTAGTCCCCGAGCAGTGATCCTATCAACTTCATCACGTTAGTCCCCGAGCAGTGATCCTATCAACTTCATCACGTTAGTCCCCCGAGCAGTGATCTTATCAACCTCACCACTTTACATCAGTCTCCCAGCAGTAACAGATTACATCATTCCCAGCAAAGTCTATACACAAGATGTTCATCCTCAGCTGAGTATCTCTCAATGCTTATCATTCCCCCGACAACAACAATGTCACGACTCGAAACTTGGTCAGATAGTGCATTGGAGGAATCTGAATTATCTCTTATTCCCCAGTCAAGGGATTTCAATGAATTCATCCCCAAGCAGAAATAAAATCTCCAGCAGAACATTCGTATCTGCTTCAAGATGGATATGTTTTGAAATATCACAACATCGAAATTCATACATTACCCATAAAATTCATAACATGTGCATACATCATAATAAAACTGTCATATACCCGCATGCATCATAATCTGCATAGGGCTAACCATATTTTGTCAAGATTTTACCTCCCTAGTAGGTAAAAGCTATTCGTCAAATGGAAGGTCAAATATTAATACCCGAAATAAGACGGGAGAACTATCTGAACGACCATGCAAATTATTTCCAGACGATAGATCACAGATTAACACCTGAAATAAGATAGGAAAACTATCTACATTCTGACAACTATTCATCTCAGAAATAACCAAGACGAAGGTTTATTCTGACTCCCTCTTATTATCAACCGCCCCGGATGGCATCTTAAGCCCATCTCCGTTTTTTCTCCCATCCAAAGGATGAATACAGATTCTAGCGTACGACTCACTCTCCAGCATCAGCTTCTGGATGGCATCTTAAGCCCATTCCAGCACATCGTCAACCGACGATCCCATTCCATACAACAACGAGTGCAAATTTTCAAGTGTACTCGAGTGTTCAATCATCTTCTACCTCTAGGTCACGAAAGGCAAGCATACCAATCTAACCCTTCCGGTACAAGAAGATTGAACAGGGGCAACTGTTATACCCCAAAATTTGCCCTCCTACTTCTCAACTTCATACTCAAGGATTTCACAAGGGTTGACTAGAAAAACTTTCCTAAGCAATCAATCCAAACTAGGGATTTTACTCCTCCAAGTCAAGATGGATTCCCAGTGCTCTAAGGTGGTTATCATACCTCATCCTATGTTCCAAGGGATCATCAAGACAATTTTCAGGCCTTACAAGTCAAAATTGCTCATCCAATTGCTCAGATGGTTAAAAATCAGTTGTGTTGGGTAAAAAGTCAATTATGGTCAACATACAGTCAAACTTCATAATTTCTGGTCAGCATCAATATTTTGAAGTAATATTCATCATTTTATCAAGGGTTGATCATGATCCATCAAGAAAAGTCAAGATTTGATAAAAAGTCAAAGTTTCCAAATTAGGGTTTTTGGACAAAGAGTCAACAGAACTTTGACCAAGCATAACTTTCACATACTTTATCAGACATTTTTCCACCAAAGCTCATTTTAAAGGGAATTCAATTCTATACAACTTCATGTCTCACAAGCTTTGGCCAGAAATGCTTCATTTGGAAGTTATGGAACAAAACATTATAGGTCCTTTAAAAAGTCAACAGAAAGTCATCTTTTTGCAAAGAAGTATTCATGAAAATGGAAACTTCAATGAAGATGAAGCCAAAAAGGCTGTTTAGAGGACATCTTGAGATTACTAAAAAGTCCAAGAAACACCCAAAAATGTTAAAAATTGAGCAAGATACAAGTTGTGCAAGTTGAGCATTTTTTAGGAGGTGCATAAAGAAAGAGAAATATTTGAGAAAATCAAATTTTTGCTAAATGGGCCTAACGTTTCTTGATTCAAACTTGTTTCTAATCCTAATTAGAGCTTCCAAGCCCAATGCCACGCCCTTGAGCTTTTTATTTTATTTATTTTGATTTTTATTCATTTAAAGTCAATTTAATTAAAATAAAATAGCAAAAAATAAATCAATCAATGCAAGGTTGAATATTTGACATTTTTGAGGTCCAAGATACCTATTAAATGGCCTGAAATTCGAAATTGAATGATTGGCAAGATATTGGTACAAGATTGGCAATATTTGATCAAGATTGGTAAATCAAATATATTCTCATCGAATGGGATATATTTTCTCATCAATTCTCAACCTGAATCCATCCTCTATAAATTCAGAGGGTTTTTAAACCCTAGAGGAGAGTTTTTTGCAGCTGGAAGAACCCTAACCAACCTCAAGAAAACCGTGACTTGCAAGCAACTAGCAGCCCTAGTTTTGAATCAATTCATACCGTTCCTAGCATTCCAACACGTTCCAGGAGGTTCTCTGATCAATTCCAGCCATTCACCAAGCATCCAAACGACCAAAATCGTAAGAACACGATTACAGTTTGCTCTTCAAAACTCAAAATCAGTTTCAGTAATTCATGCATTTTTAATACGATTTGATTGCATATTTGTGTTTAGACTGATGTTTGTAAACTTTCTAGATGGTTTAATTTGAGTTTTAGCACAGGAATAAGAATCTGCCATGGATAGGGTTCATTAGCTCGAATTAGGGTTTTTCAAAATAGGATAAATTGGACAAAACCAGTGACCCTATCACGTTCAGGGGATCAAATCGAGTTGATCCATGTTCTCATAACTGATTTATGTTGCGTATTTTTTAGTTTTGATTTATTGCAGGGATATAGTGATGGATGAAACTATGGCTATAGGATTTAACCATGAATCAGGACCGTGGGTAAAAGTTTGAAAATTCAAACGAAGAAGATGACACCTTGGTGGGTTTCTGTTTCAGCATCTCCAGAAGTTCCAACTTCTGGACCCCTCAGAAGTACATCACCAAAAGTTCCAACTTCAAGACCCCTTAGAAGTACATCCCCAGAAGTTCCAACTTTTGGATCCCTCAGAAGCACATCTCCAGAAGTTCCAACTTCTGGACTCCCCAGAAGTTACATCCCCAGAAGTTCCAACTTCTGGATCCTCATAAATGGTGTCTCCAGAAGTTCCAACTTTTGGATTCCCAGAAGGTACGCCATCTTCCGTGCCAGAAAGAGCAACTTCTGTGCCAGAAAGAGCAAATTCCATGCTAGAAAGAGCAGCTTCCGTGCCCAAAAAGAGCCAGCTACCGTGCGGACTCGGAAGCTTTGAAAATAGGTTTCAGAGGCTCGGAGGAACTTCGTCGAGCTCGGAGGAAAGCGTTATTTTTATTTATTTTTTTCTGCTGATTAATTTTCTTTGCATTCTCTTTTAAAAAAACTTTATTTTTTTCTAAAAAACCATAAAAAAATGTCTAACTTTAGGATTTAAGTTCAGAACATCCTTATTTAAAAATTCACAAAAAAAGGCATTTTCTTTTAAAATCAATCAAAAAATAATATTTTTAGTAATTAGGGTTGCTAACTAAAACTTTTTACTAACTTCCAGAATATCTTTGCACTAACCTTTTTTTACTCATTTTTTTTCTATTATTTATTATTCCGCATTTTAAATTCTAGAAAGGTTGTATAGGTTTCAATTTGTTATCATGTAATAGCGAATGACCTTTACATTTCTGCCTTTACTTTATGCACTCCCATATTATGTATCTGCCCCAAAGCCATGTAATAGCGTAGGACCTTTACATTTCTGCAATTTATTTTCCGCACCTATTAACTGCTAGTAATTAGGCGTGTATGGCAAGATTAAAAACAACATAGATCACTTCTAATTATAAGATAAAATATCTGAATACAACACACTTTTCACACATGCACCTCCTTAGGGTATCCTCTCTTGTTGCCTTACGAATAATGGTCATGTCCCTCGATCGTAGGAATATCCTAGCACAGTTGCCTACAAACATATCATCATAGTCCCTTCGAATTAAAGATCATAGTCCCTCGATGACCCTCGATGTTGCCTACGAATATATGATCTCGTCCCACGATTGTTGCCTACGAAAAGTGATGATCGTCCCTACGAATATGCTAAGGTATTGTCATACCCCAATTTTTGACCTAATATACCACCTTACATCTGCATCATTTCATCACTAACAGTTCAAAACAGAATTAATCGGGTGTGGCTTCTACAGGTCAAAATTAGGGTTTCACAAAATTTTCATCTGATTCAAGAGGCAATCAATTAGGGTTTGAGTTTTAATTCCCTCATTTGATCTACCTTGATCAAATCATCAACCTCTGATCCTCAGATATCAAATTTTTCCTCATGAGCTATCAAGGATCGACCAATTAGGGTTTTCATCGAGGATGAGCAATCTCTGATTTTCTGATCAATGAATGACTTTTTTGATTATAGATTGATCTTCATATCTTAGATACAACATGTTGACCTAATTTATGGATTCAAAACATCACAGAAGTTCACAGAATTCATCAGTCAATTTCTGAAACATCTGATGAAATTTCATCTGCACTGAAAAGTCAAACTTTGACTTTTGGTCAACTTTTTCAAGACAAAACTTTTTCAATCATCAAAATACTTCAAATGATCCATCATGATCATAAAAAATCAAGAAATTTGGAAAAGTCAACAAAAAGTCAAAATTTTCAACACTTAGAAAATTTTTCAAGTGTTAAAATTTCACATTTTTTCCAAACTTCATGGCATTTTTTCACATAGTTCTACTTTGAATTGGAAAAAACTCAAAACATGAAAGTTGTAGCCCTTGAAACAAGCTTTCCAAAATGTCCAAGAACTCTCAAATCCATGGAGTCTAGCCATACTTTTTATTTTGAAACATAGAGCTCCAAAATCTTTGATTTTCAAGTACAAAGTTCAAAATTATAGGTCATTTTTGAGTTTCTTCTTCTAGAAGCCATGCCACCTTGCAAAGAGAGTTAGGGCTGATAAAAAATCAGATGGAGATAATTATGATGGGATAAGATCAAGTTGAAAAATTAACCATGGTTAAAAGGAAGCTTCCTTTTGCATTTAATGCAAAAATGACTTCCTTGCCCTCTAAGGCAACTTGTAAATACCAAAGCCAATCTCTTGTACTTACCATTCAGAACTTGTGACCTATAAATAGAGGTCTTGTTTGCAATTTCAAACCACACCAAAGCTATGCAAGAACATGCTTTCTCTCTTCTTTCTTAAAAATCAAGAAACATAGTGTAATTTGAGAAATCTTGCATTTTTGAAAACTTGTGAAGAAACATGAAATGTTTGGTGTCTAACATGTCATAAATATCACATGTAATTAGTTTGTAACTTAAAATCAACACAAGAATAGCTAGAAATCAGATTTACATTTCAAAACTTCAAGCTTGCCCAAAACTGCCTTAACTATCGAATTCCATCTTTGGCTCGAGCAAGTTGTGATTTCTTCACTCAAACATCATCAACATACTCCATATGGATGATGCAGACCATTAACTTCAAACTGTAACAGCTCTAACATCAAATTCGAGTTTCATTTTGAACCATATGCAGGTGGACTTGGTCAGAGTGATCCAAGAAATTTTAGAGCAAGCAGACCATTCATACATGATCCTTGAAGGCCGTTGGTGCTATAGGAATCATCAAAACGCAACTGGAAACTCTCCTTCATCGATTTCGATCTCAGCTTGAACAGGTAAGAACACGAACTTCAAACTCTATGATTCTTTGATTCCAGTCCAAAAAACTCTTGGCCATTTTGTTTCTGCACCATCAACGATCAATAACCCTCAATCAATTGATAAAATCATTCACCATACACGATTTCAATTAGGATTTTCAATTTTAGGGTTCTTCGTGTTCTTGAGAAATTCAATCATGTTAGGCTTAAAATAAATGAAATTAAAGGATATCATCATGTTCCTGGGCTTAAAACGATCAAGTTTGATGTTTACATCATGTGATTTCATCAAGAAATAAGGAATCCATGGCTGATTGAAGATTGGAGGAAGAAGATGAGCTTGCGCGCGTTTTTTTTAAATTCAAATATCCAGTTTAAAATATAATTAGTTGGTTTGACTACAATACACGGATGTATTGCCGCCCTAGCGGTTGCCAGCTCACTCTTAAGTCATTTAAACCTTGCCTTGCCTTGAGGTCCCGGGTTCAAGCAGCCTTGGGACCATTTTTTTACCAAACTTTGTAATTTTTTCATATTTTTTTTACAAACTTTGACTTTTTCAAAACCCAATCAAAACTCCTCATTTTGAGGTGATTTTTTGGACACTTGTCAATTAATGTATCTATTTTAAGATAGTATCAAAAATTTTCAGAAAAACTTTCATCCGATTATATTTTCGTCGAGCCGAAAACGGTACTTTTGAGTACTTTTTCAAAGCACCTTTAAAGGTGACTTTTTCAAACTTTCGAAGCCCGATTCTTTCCAAAACTTCTCATAAGTATATTTCACTCTTTCAAAACACTTTCAAGATCATTTTTCAAAACTTTTCATCAAAACTTACATCTTTTTTCCATGATCGATCCGGTTTAAACGATAAAACCGAATTCGTTTTCTCTCAAATTTCTTAAATCGATCATGGGCCTCCCTTACGGTGTAAGTCCCAACATTCTTTTATGTACATACATATTTCCTTGTACATACCCAAATTTTTCATGGACATACCAAACTCTATCTATACATAATCCAGATACTTTGTAAATACTCAAGTACAGACAAACTTCGTCAGTTTGTTTTCACTTCACTTGTGTATACACTGAATACCATTGGTATTAAAAGGAGCATTATTCCCGGTGAAACTGCTTTTAAACCAATGGGCCACCCTTACGGTGTAAGTCCCAACCATCCTATGTACATCCACATCTCCTCGTACTCGTTCGTATACATATTTACTTTCTTGTACACACTCAAACTTGTAAATAATCAAGTTACGCTCGTTTTTTAAACGTTCGTTTCACGGACACTTGTTTATATTTCCTTCATAAACTCTTGTAAATAAACATCATGCATCTGTTTATATTTCCTTCATAAACTCCTGTGAATACATACCACACACACACACACACTTGTTTATATAACTGTTTAGTTACAACATAACAACTAGTCTAACCACTAGGCTCCCACAGAGTTAGCCTCCTCTTGGGCTTTGTACAAGGTAACTCATTTCATCTGAGTTAGCCTCCTCTTCGGCTTCATATAAGAAAACTCATTCATCTGAGTTTAGCCTCCGCTTAGGCTTCATATAAGACAACACTCCCTTGCTAAGTCAACCTCCTCTTGGGCTTCGTTCAAAAGAACTCCTCATTGAGTTTAGCCTTCTCTTGGGCATCATACAAAGAAAGAGACCAGGAAATCTCTTAACAGCCTCCTATTGGGCTTCCAATACAAAGAATCACCCGCGCTAGGATAGAACCCAAAGAGTATAATTTCCCGGTGAAATTGCTCTTAATCCTAAAAGGATGGTTTCCCAGTGAAATCCCTTTTAAAGCCAAAGCCAGCCATACCCTATAGCTTCCTCTTGAGCTTCATACAAGGACCCTCGATGACCCTCGGAATGCCTCCTCTTGGGCTTACAATACAAGGACCCATGGGCTTCTTAAATGCATCCCCTTAATCCAATCAATTTCTCCTAGAGGTTTAGACGTTTATCATCTCTATGGAAGAAGTATCTCATCTATCACATCACATACAATCAAAAACTTTTCAAACTCTTTTCAAACAAAAACATCTCTTAATCGTAAGTGGTAACGCTTGTACACTCAAGCAAAACACCCAATACTTACAATTAAAAGATTCAATCATTTTCAAACATCTTTCTTAAACATGTAAGTGGTAACGCTTGTATACTCAAGCAAAACACCTATAACTTACGACGAAAGATTCAATCATTCAAACTTTTCAAAAATGTATGTGATGAAATAGATTAGATACATTTTTTTCATTAAGATGACATTTGTCTGTCTCTTACTAACATCCTGTTGCTTTCCACTAGCATAAGTGGGAACTACGATTGCTCTGACTTTCTCAACATCCTTTTGAGAATACGTAGGCACAAGGTCTCATCCTTGGCGAGCAAATTTCTCTCCCTCAAACCAAACCAACCATAGATCCCTGTAGATCCGAGCTACAAATGCTCTGATTCCCATTAGGGGATATGTATGCAGAAGATCCAAAGATCTTTGCGAGCACAATAATAACAAAACCTAGGATCCCACATAATCTATCCCCTTCTTAAAATCCCAAAGGAGAAACTTTCCCAATCAGAGAAATAGCAATTAAAACACACAAACATATCAAACGTATTCATATATAAAGCTATAGATAACTATATATATTTAGGGTGCTCCATCTATTCCCTTTATATAACAAACCCCCTTACCCGGAATCTCCCCAATGCGTTGCGTCTAGTTTGCGCTAGTCGTAATACATATCATATCAATTAAGGGTATTGCAGCTTTCCCCTTTTTCATAATCATTAATCATCTTTTCTTGTGTTGAAAATAATAAAGCTTGATGCTCGCGGCATCTTTATAAACAAATCAAAAGACTAAATTGTTTCGAGCCAGAGGATCCGAATTCTGATTCGATTCTCCAGCGCGTCACTTTTTAACGCGAACAGGTATCCCTACATGTGGCCTTCTATGACCATCTGATGTACCTTCTAATGTCCCTCTACATCCAACGGATAGAGTTACCTACCAACCAATGGTATTACCTACCAACCAATGGTATGGATAACGCTATCCTAAAGGAAAGAAAAATAACACGGAAACGACCGTTCTGAGTGGGTAAAAATAATTCTCTTTTGCTTGCTTAATCAAAACACTTTTTACACCTCACACTCTTTTCAAAATCTTTTCAAAGCACTTTGTGTACATTCCAGCATTAATCATTACAAAGTTCTTTTCCAAAAAAAAACATTTCCAAACACTTTGTATATATTCCAGCGTGAATCATTACGAAGTCAAAGCGAAATGACTTTTCAAAACATTTTCAAACACACAGAAAAAAGCAAGTCATAAAGTGAGCTAAAGCAATTAAGAGCCCGTAGATAACTACGGATGAAAAGGGTGCTAACATCTTCCCTTTTCATAACTGCCTCCCTTACTCCGAATTTAACGAAGGTCTTTTCCTGTTCTTTTCGCCTTCCCTTAATTGGATAAAAGAAAAGTAGGTGGCGACTCTTGCTATCCACAACATTTGCGATCAAATGCAAAACAATCAAGTCAGTTCTCCCACTGTGTTACATTGCATATCTTGAAGTAATTGCTTCAGGCTGACTAAATCTTGAAACGACGGTTGTCCCAAGCTAACTGCTCTTTGAGAAGGACTAAATCACCTGTTGATTGCTCTTTAAGGACCTGCCCCAGATTGGCAGAATTTTGAGGAACTACTTGTGACTTGATTGTCCTCAAGTTAGCAGAATTTTGAGAAAACAACTTGTGATATGCTCAACGGAGTCATTAAATGTCAAGCCTCTTGATTTAATAGATGAATCAAGTATTTCTTCTTTGGATAAATTTAAACTCTTCACTGATGTTCATTATGTGAACTTTTTTAATGTCATAAAATTGTTCTACATGTAGAATAATGTTTATCATGACAATTCTAATGCAACATTCATTTGTCTTGAAAGTTTATATGAAAAATATTATGAATTTTTTATGAGCGAAACACTTTTAGAGTGAAACATTGAAAACTCTTTTTTTTATGAGAGATAAGACGAGCATATGATACCAACCCAGATACTTAGCACGCATCATAGGAGTCAGTTAAATGCGATCTCGTCGTAGTATGCTTTTGAATTAAACCATGCTTCAATTAGGACTTTTAAGGGTTGTAACGTGGCCTGGTTCACGATTTTTACAAAAAAAGATTTTTAGGCTCAAAATTATTTGGTGCCCACCCATTCTTCATGATGTCCTTCAGTACTAAGTTCATTTATCTTGAATACGAGTACTCACCTCTCAAAAGCGTTTATGATGGCTGAGGAACCAAAATAAGGTTTCTTGGACACGAAGGTCACTCACCTTTTTCCTTGGTGTCTAACCACACAACTTGTTCTTTGTTGAGAATTTCCTTTGGCAATCCTTTGTCACTTTCGGGCATTCTGATTTTCTTTCCCTAAATTTTTCCTAAGTGACTTGTTTTCAAGTTTCGGCTTAGCGGGACCTTTGCTTTATTTCCTATTCATTCTTCCTTTTGAACATGTCGTGGATCTTTACATCGTCTTTGATTTGTTAGAAGTGATTGTGACTGTCTGAGTCCTTGGTGGATGAGGGATAACTGTTGTTGTATCGTCATCAGTTGACCTTCTGGTGTGTGAGAGGTACCCATTGGGGTATCATCTCTTTTAATGCACATTATTGTTAGACGAAGGTCGACTATTTGCAGTTTTGACCTTCCTTCAACCTTTTGGAGAATAACAATTGTTGTATCCTTTGACGTGCACTTTCTTGATGAGTTATGAACGCTTGATCAGATTAACTGAACACTATCCGCCCACAGGTTTAAAAATGAGGATTTTTCCTAAACAAAAAAGAAACTCCTACTTCAAGGCTCGAAGGGGCTAACGAGGGTCTATCTCCCTTATGACTTTGGTGTTTAGGGATTTGAAACAATGCATGTACATCGTTAGCAGGGTTATACTCGAAAGCATACAATCAGAGACCTGACATTTTTCAACAATTGTCATCCTTCCTCCAATCTCTGCCTAGGAGAAAGACTTGGTAACATTGGTATCAAAATGTCCGCAAATCAAATAAAGAGTGATAACGAATGGATTGAGTGACAACGAATGAATTACTTCAAGACAAACATACTCATTGCATTAATATTTAAAAACCAAACAAGTTTCTACATGCAAACAAAAGTTTAAACAATTAAACAAGATACAAATGAAAATGCAGTAAAGAAATAAAAGACTGTCATTATTGAGGAGACTTGAGCTCCGTCTTGACTTGTAGATTCAAATAACTTTCAGTAGTCTTGGTGATCACTTGTGTATAGGGTTGCCATTCACAAACAAAATCCCTCCTTGAAGAGTCAAGTACTTTTGGTCAATCAACTATTAAACTTTGGCTTTGTAGCATTACATTCCTCTGTTTAGTGTCATGGTGTTCCATCGTGATATCCACATCGCGCATTATGATCATAACCAAGCGGGAATAACTTTGGTGGGTTAAGAAATTTAGGAACCACCAATGAACTTTAAACCAGATATGGCAGAAGTTGACTATAAGTCATAGGAATAGGATCCAAAGGAGAATCCCTCCTTTCTAGATCATTTCGAGGTACAGTTTGATTTTGGGAATTTCGACTGTAAAGTTGAGGAAGATCAGACAAAGGTTGTTCATACAAAGGCTTGAAAGATGGTAATGGGGGATAATGAGTCGGTGTTGTGACTAACTTCCCTTTGCTAGAACTTGGGATATCTTTGCTAAAGGATACCACCTTTTCTGAAGTGACCATTTGGTCTATTTCATTGTTGACACTATTCTTCAAAGTCTCAACTCCATCTTGGTAAGCAATTTTCCCAATAAGTTTTGGAAGTCCCTCGAAATTGCTATCATCAGAATTTGCAACCAAAATGTGTAAGCTCAAGCCATTCTGTTTGAAAGACAGGATCTTGTCATCAATTAGCTCTTGAACTTTGCATTTGAAGGTGAAACAATTCTCAGTTTCATGTCCTACAGAGTCAGCATGAAAAGCACATTTGGCTCTCTCATTAAACCAAGCTTTAACAATCCCTGGCATTGGCTTAAACTCCCTTGGTATCACAACACCACTCTGAATTAGGTAAGGCAATAGTCGAGAATATGATATTGGGATTAACTAAATATCATGTTGAGCATATCAGTGGTAATGCGGGTTAATATGTTGATTTGATTCCTTCTTCTTTGGTCGGGGAGTAAGCAATGGTTGTTGTCGAGGAATCTTTGAAGGTGAAGGTCGAGGATGACGCCTAGTAGGAGAATTTTGAACTGGAGAGTTCACTACGTTTGGACGTTCTTGACCCATGGGCACACCAGATGACTGTAGAGTGGTAACCAAGTTTGCAGAAATTGGTATAGTGTTGAACTCTCTCTTCAACAAGACTTGCAAGAGATCCATGACCAAACTCATATGACTTTTCAAATGATTAAATTCCTTCCTTAACAATTCCTGACCACGTTGAAGCTCATCTATAGCCCTTTGAGACATCCTTTGAGTTCTGAACACGTGTCGAGTAATCAGTTTGATTTCCTAAATAGGAGAGATGAAATGAGATCCCTAATGAAAAAGATATGCATAATAATGTAGGAAAGAATTCAAATGCAATGTAATGGTAATGCATGTAACAATGTAATGTGATGTGATACATATTTATGTTATGCGCAAAATCATAGGTAATGTTAAACAGATAGAGGATTAAAAAGGTCTGTTGGCCATGGTTTCGACGTCTACCCAACAATTCCGCACACAAGGTATGTTCTAATGTTATTTTTTGCTAAATGTTTCTCAGAGACTCAGATCTCCTTTTAATAAACATTATCATCATGCAAACGGCCTACGTGGTGATAGTATTTCCAAAAGTATACTCCAAGAAACGGCTCTTAAAGGGATACTCAAAATCCTTTACTTGAGCGGTCGGTCCAAGTTTCGGATATCCTAAAATACTTAGAGTTATAGGTCATTTGTCCAGAAATTGATGCCCTGCACTATCATGCGGGGAAACAACCTCCTTAAAACAACCAAATCTAAGATAGGTTTTTGCTTCGATCCATATGACACTAGAGTCATATGGACCTAGGCTACGCAACCATATATATCCTAAAATGTTACCTAGAAGCCTGGGTAGTGGGCTTATCTATGTATCATAATCAACAAGTTCCCAATATAATAATATATATCAACAGAACAATATATAAAGCGTAAAGAAATAATAGGCAATGAACAATAACTAAACATCAAGAAGAAATCAATAAAAAAAACACACAAACACGCGAAGAACTAAACTAGGGTAGACTCTCTAAGTACTCCCCAGTGGAGTCGCCAGCTATGATAACTGGTTTTTTCAAGATCTGTTTTTTTAAAACAATGAAGTCGCCACCTAATTTTATTTGTTACAAAGGAACAAGAAAATATAGATAAAACCCACAAGGAAGGATAAGGCGATCTACGAGACCAAAAGTATGATTCGGGAGTCGGTTATGCAAGGGGAAGGTATTAGCACCCATCACATCCATCGTACTTGATGGGAACCGTTTGGTTCGTGTGTGTTTATTAAATTTTCAAACTTCTAAGTTAAGTAAATAGAAAGAAGAATGGTCTTTATTTATGGGTTTTTGAATTTGCCAAAGACATTGCATCTTGTGCCTACGTACTCCCTCATGCAATGGGAAAGTCAGAGTTCCATAGTTCCTCTTAATAATGTCTTGGTTGGTTGTGTTGATTTTATAAGAAAAATCTTGCTTTATACATTTCAAATGATTGAGATTTGACTTGTTTAGTTTGTTTGAAAAGCTAAGTCTTTGTTTGTATTTGAAATGGCTATTACATACTCTTTGTAAGAAAGGAGTTTGATGATCACATATGAGCAAAAAAAGAGTTGAGTGAGTTGATTTGATTTTAAGTGGGTGAAAAGTACTGAAATATTAGGCTATCATCTAATGATTAAAATGCTAGAAACTTGATGAGTGACCTCATCCAATCGTCTATCATCCCAAAAAAACTATTATGAAATTTGAAATTCTTGGCAGCAGATACGTGATGTCACAGAGAATGTTATGACACAGTATCTGACACTCTGTTAACAATTCACACAGTTAATTGAAACAGCAGTAAAGAACACAATCAATTGTTTACCTAGTTCAGTGTGTAACTACACCTACATCTGGGGGCTACCAAGCCAGGGAGGAAATTCACTATTAGTAGTATTAATTCAGGAATAAACCAACCAGTTTATCTCCTTCACTTAAAGCCTACCCAATGCAACTTCAATCTAAGTCCTACTTAGACCTGAGTTCCTACTCACTCCCCCTCAATCACAGCAGTGATATCAACCTATTGATTAATTGAATTGTGAAGACACTCTTCAATAAACATACTTGATTTTGCTTCAAAGCTTTAATCAAGAGACATAACACTCGTGCTTCAAAGCTTTGAGTGATAAAACAACCCTTACAACCAAATCCTAGTCCAAGGCATTTATCAAATGATAATTGCTTGGCTCACAAGAGAAACTAGAATACACAAATAAACAATCTTCTAGATCTTCAATACAGTCCAAAAAGCGCTGCAGCCGAGTAAGGGTTCTTTTCCTATTATAGAAGCATTCCTGTAACTTCAGTTTTGGGCTTCCATAATTATAGCTAGGGTTCACTTAATTTAACCTAAAGACTTGGTCTTTTTAACAAACCAATTTAGGGTTAACTAAGATTATCCACAGATCCACGTGAGCATGTGATTCAATTACATAAATCATAATAAAAACAGCTCAACAGAAATCCTGAAAACTCTAAGGAAAAAGTGAATCTGCATAACAACAAATGTCACATAGAATGTCATAACATTGGTTATGACATCAGTCATTCTTCTGCAGAATTCCAGCACATCAGTTAACTTCCAGTCTGAGCTGTACTTGAATTATTCTTCTTTTGCAGAATTTATCTTCAACTCTGAATGTCATGACATTAGTCAAGACATTGTCATATCCTAGTTTTACCAAAAATTAATGCCAACATAAAAACACTTACATTGGTGAAGTTAAAGGGGTTCACGTTATTAAGTGTTTCGAGTGCAATAAAATATTTAACTTATTGGACTATCATCCAATAACCCAAATATTCTAAATTCGATTAAATCGTCGGTCTATCATCCAACAACTTAAATGAATGCCACTCTGTTATTTTTGACGCGGATAGAAGTATTTAGCTTATTGGGCTATCATCCAATAACCTAAATACTTCCAATTCGATTAAATCTTCGGGCTATCATCCAACAACTTAACCGAATATGGCTCTAGTTTTTGACACAGATAGAAATATTTAGCTTATTGGGCTATCATCCAATAACCTAAAGACTTCGAATTTATTCAAACCATTGGGCTATCATCCAACGACTTAAATAAATATCATCCAAGTTTTATGAAATTCATTTTGAAAAAAAAATCAATTAATTAATTTAATTTGAAATTGTTTTAAGAGGTTTGGTGTATGGACCAAGAGAAGTTGAATCGGGTTATGATTAACCAAGTATATGGACTTGATTAATCTCATGAGAATATGTGCTCCTATCCTTAACCATGAAATCCTTGTGCGTGGATAATTGGTATGTCGACCAATATTTATTCGGGTTATGGTTAATCGATGCAAACTAGGGCTTTGATTAACGTTGTGAGAATGACCATGCTCATTCTCAACTATGAGACCCTTGAGGAATTTGGTATAAGAACCAAAAGAGGTAAAAATGAGGTTAATTATATCAAGTGTGTGAAGTGTACATTTGTGAATAATTCATACAAGCACATGACATATAAACAAATAATTAAACCACACAATACAAGCCCAAATCCTTAAATAATTATTAGAATAAATCTTTTTTATTTGATAAGAATTAATTAATAATTTAATCAATAATTACCAAATAAAAATTATATTGAACTAATAATTATCTAATACAAAACAATATTTAGAAACTAAATAAATAAAGTAATTAAAAGGGTAGGGTGTAGAAATAACTTGCATTGCAGAATCTCGGGGTGTAATAAGCAAACCAGAAAGAAGGTCCAGGGCCAAAGAAAGGGGTGGTCCAAAAAATCCAGCGTGATGAGATCTTGAAGATGTATGGTGAACCACATGTTCTGTACCGTCTGATAAGAATTTGAGGGCTGAAAGCATGAGGGTACACAATAGCCACGGATTGGCGATGCATACGATTAAGATGAGGCTACATGATCATGTGGGCTCAGCTTGGGAGGGCGCACAGTGGAAGCACATTAGTAACATTCAGATTACAATCTAACAGCGAATGGGCCAAGGGAACACGACAATGGCATGGGCGCGCACACACGAAATCACCTAGGAGGATTAAGGGTGGTGACATTTGTCACCACTGTATTAAGCCACCCTAAACAACATTATTATTATTATAATAATAAAACAAAATTAAACAAAACCCAACATTTCAAAACACTCAATACTCTCTCACTTTTCTCTAACCTCCTCGTTGGAGAAGAATACGATATCGCGCCAAAAATCTCCATGTGGCGGCGGCGACTACTCCAATCCCTAATTTTTTATATATTTAGGTTCCTCTTTATCTCCTCGTTCCTAATCTACAGTTTATTTTTACAGATACTCATTGAGGGAGGCTATATCTAAAAGGGATTATGAAACCCTAGATCTCAAATTTCGCGAAAAATGACAATGATGAAGAGTTACATGTAGAAATTGAAAACAGAAAGCGAAAAGAGTGAAAGAGACGGATTCCGTAGCGTTCGAATTCGTGAGTTGTATAAACTTTTGGTGAGATTTTTATTTTTCTCTCTTCTCTCTATGATTCTGAAGGGTTTTGGTTTAGGGAAAATGATGAAGATCTTTTAGATCTAGAGTTTGGCTTTGTTATGTTGCTGCGGTTTGCTTCATGGTTTTTTGTTTAGAAGATGCTGAGATTTAGGGTTTGAACATTTTTCTTGTTGGCTGTCATTTCATTGTTAGGGTTTTTCAGTGAACAGTGTGGTTGCCTTGAAATCTGTGTCTTCATGTCTTTTGTATTGCTGAGCAATTAGGGTTTCTGATTGTTTGGATCTTTGCTTTTTTCTGGAAAAAGGGCTTACGAAAATGTTTTTTTTGGGCCTCACAAGTTCTGATACTTATTTTATTGTTGGACTTTGCCATACTCTGATATTTTGTTTGAGACATCTGTAATGTTTTCTTGTTGGTATTGGGCTGAAACTTGAATTTTGCACTTGCTGCTTGGTTGTGAATTGCACTTGTATAACTATGATGATATTTCTAAGCTTGCCTTCTCACACCTCCCTTTGTGAACCAAACCTTAAAAAGTTTGTCATTTACAATAGGAGTTTCTTGGCCAATGATTGAAACAAAATTATTGTTTATGAGGCTTGTATTTTTACCATGATCGAAATCCAACCCTAATTTCTGATTCCTCATTCAAACCCTAATGATGAAGTTACCAAAACTTTGCTTGAAATTTTCATGTTCATGCCTTGGATTTCTTACTAACAAATTTTCTATCCTTGTTTCATGGCATGAATGATGGAAATAGAGAAACCATATAATAGCCTGGAGTGAAGAAATCAAGAGAATCTACTCAAGACCTTTGATGATTGGAATGGAAAAGATTGTAACATGAATATCATTAGTGATATCCAAGAGAAGCTTAGGTATAGGAAGTAGTGATTAGGCCATAGAAAAATGAATATTCTTGTAATATAACTTGACTTCCATGGCAATTTGAGTTGCCTTTTGTAATATTTTGATAAACAATTTGAAAATAGGCATATTTGAATACCCTTTGTGAATTTGTAACATCCTTCTTTTTTAATCATTGAAATTGGAAAAAACAAAGTCACGAGAAGCTTGAACATCCTTTGTCATTTGAATGAAATGCCATAAAAATTTGGATGTACTTGTGATTGTGTTGGTTCTATTGATTGGCAGCAATTTTGGTAAAACATTCTGCTAAGAAATGTCTTAAAGTTTACTGAAGTAGCTAATGTCACAACAGATGTCCTGACATGTGTAACTGAATTAAGTGCATAATTTTTAGAAGTCAGATTGTTATTATTTGTGTGCTTCGATTAAGGAAGCTGGTGAAACGTCTTCATTTATATCTTTGGAGTTTTATTATCCTGGTTTCTTGGAGAGAAGACAGGAGGCGCTGAAGAATTGTGATTAAAGCAACCCTAGTTTCTATCACTCTATTTAAAGGGCTGCAATCCTTATTTTGCAATTAGCCGTTCCAGTTTTAGTGAATCCTAGTTTTTACTTTTGGTTGTGCACTATTTAGGTTGTTAGTTTTCAATCACCATAAGCTTTGAAGCAAGCGTGATTATATGTATTTGAAGAGTATCTTCAATCATTAGTAGTTTTTAGTATCACGGGTTGTGGTACTGAGGGAGTGAGCAGAGGATTCTCATATCTAAGTGAGAAGGGGTAAACGGGGAAGGTTTAGCTCCGAATTAAAACTACTAATAGTGAATTTCATCCCTGGCTTGGAAGCCCCCAGACGTAGGTTATTTAGAGCCGAACTGGGTTATCAATTCTCTGTGTTTTAATTGCTTTCTGCACTGTGATTGTATGTTTTGTTTAATTGTGTTCTAAGCAGATATTAGTGTCGTGACATTACCTTCGACATCTCATATCTGATACCAAAATTTCAATTGGTATCAGAGCAGACATCCTGCTCTGTCTCTGGGTGAGATCTAGGGAAGATACTTTCTGGTAATATGGAAAAGGAGGCAATATATTTGAATACACCACCCATCCTGGATGGCTCTAACTATGATCTGTGTATGCTTCGTATGGAAGCTTATATAGAGTCCTTGGATAGTAGGGCTTGGAAGGCTATTTTGAAAGGATGGACACATCCTGTGATTATTGGAACTGATAATCAACCTACTGGTAAGCTGAAACCTAAATAAAATTGGTCAAAGGAAGATGATGAACTAGATCTTGCAAATTCAAAGGCCTTGAATGCTATATTCGGTGGAGTTGACATAAACATCTTCAGATTAATCAATACTTGTGAAGTAGCCAAAGATGCTTGGGAAATACTCAAGACCACTCATGAAGGAACCTCCAAGGTTAGAATGTCAAAATTGCAGCTGCTCACTTCTAAATTTGAAAATCTGAGAATGAAGGAAGAGGAAAGCATTCAAGAATTTCATATGAATGTCCTTGAAATTGCTGGAGCTTGCAGTGCCTTGGGTGAGAAGATACCAGAAGAAAAACTGGTAAAGAAGATGCTCAGATCTCTACCTAAGAGATTTGATATGGAGGTAACAGCTATTGAAGAAACTCAGGATATCAACAACATGAAAGTGGATGAACTTGTGGGTTCACTTCAAACATTTGAGCTGAGTATTAATGAGAGGTCTGAGAAGAAATCTAAAAGCATAACCTTCAAGTCCAACACTGAGGAGAAAGATGAGGAATATAATCTTGATACTGAAGATGGAATGACAAAAACCATAGCTCATCTTGGAAGACAATTTAACAGAGTAAAGAAAATAATGGAGGGAAGCTCAAGATCAAATGTCAGGAACATCCCTCGTGACATCAACAGAACAAGTAACTCTAGGAAGAAGACTGAAGCTGAAGAAACACCTTCTCAAAGCAGAGAGCTTAGGTGTTATGAATGTGGAGGGTTTGGTCACATTAAATGGGATTGTCCAAACTATCTCAAAAGACAAGACAAAGGATTGGATGTGCTATGGTCAGATAAAGACTCTGAAAGTGAAACAGGTGGAGAATTAGCCAAACATGTAACAACTCTAACTGGTACATATATTTCTGATGGAGACTCAAGTGATGAAGAATTGACATTTGAAGAACTGGATGCTACATACAAAGAATTATGCATCAAAAGTGTCGAAGTATGCCAAGAGAATGAGAAGTAGAAGAAGATCATACTACAACTGCAAGATATAAAGAAAGGGCATCTGGAAATTATAAAAAGGCTGGAAAGTGAAGCAATTGTGCTGAAATGTGATCTTGATCAGATGACCAAGAATGTCAAAATGATAAACAGTGGATCTGAAACACTAGACAAGAAACTTTAAGCTGGAAAGGTAGCAGGGGACATGAGTGGATTAGGTTACAATGGTACAAAGGAATCTCCTATAGAGTCTACTCAAAGTCAGGTTGAATTCACGATGTCGAATCAAATGTTTCAACATCCCAGAAGAAACAATTACATAAAGCCTAACAGAAGACATAGACACTGGAGATGTCATTACTATGGAAGATATGGTCACATAAAGCCTTTTTGCTTCAAGTTGTATGGTTAACCCAACTCTACACACAAATCAAATGTGACTCATGCTTAACCAAGGAAACAATGGATTCCCAAAGCTAATATTGTATGTTTCTTGGCTCACACGTCTTCAACAAAAAAGATCATAGAAGAGTGGTACTTTGACAGTGGATGCTCAAGACATATTACAAGTGATCAAAGCTTATTAGAAGATTATCAGGATCACCTTACTGGCTATGTCAACTTTGGAGATGGAATGAAGGGAGAAATTAAGGGTACAGGAAAAATACAAAGATCAAAGCTCCCTAACATTGAAGAAGTTTTGTTTGTCAAAGGATTGACCTCCAACTTGATCAGCATAAGTCAACTATGTGACTAAGGATTTAATCTGAACTTCACAAAAATTGAATGTATCATTACAAACAAATATGGTGAAGTCAGGATGAAGGGCAAAAGAAACAAAGACAACTGCTACCTATGGGTTCCACTGGAAGCAAATCACAACATAAGTGTGGAAGTAAAATAGACTATGAGCAAAGACTTCCCAAAGGACAAGACTAATCAGAAGTCAACTGATCATAATGTCCCAATGAATATCATAAAATCAGGTAACTTGACAATAGTTAATGGTCAATCTGCTAAAAGAAAAACTATGAATCCTGCCCAGAAATTTTCAGAATTAAAGTTGGTCAATTATCACTCAAGAGGATGGGATGTATATGAACACTCAAGAAGAGAGCAAGGGGTATGTTTGCTAAAGAATTTATAGAAATTAAAAGCGTGTGGGAACGTTATTAAGTGGCCTAATTTTTCAAAATATCACTCAATGATATTACAACATAAGGCTCTACATATAAAAAGGGCAACCCAAGTTCAAATTTCTCATAGTTTCAACACACGCTATACTATTCCAACAAGCCTCACATTATTCTTCTACAACCCTTAGAGAATCAATCCTTCACACTATACCATCAAAATGTCTCATCACAATGCTCCAAGTTCAAGAAACTACAACGACAATGTGTCATCTGAAGAAGCTCTTGACATTGTCCCTCTCTCTATCATTCCATGCTCGAAAGGAAGACCTAAAAAGCTCTGCTCACGCCGTACAAGACGACCAAGGGATACATCTTCTACAACTGGAGGTAATGCATCTAACCCTCCTACTAATGATGAAATTAATCAAGATAGAGGGTATGTAGACATGGCCATAAGAAGAATGGTTGCCAATACCCTAAAAGTAGGGTTACCTGTTGAAGGGATCACAATCCCTCTTAATCAACTTCCTAGTGAACCTGCTTCAAAGGAGCACACCGACTCATCTGTGAGAGAAGAAAAGTCTTCTGAAGAGAATCTTGAAAAAGAAACTCCTTTTAATGAAGTCACAACTGATGTTGAAACATCATACCTAAAAAAGACTACTCAAGAAAAGATTGTTGATCCAACTGATTAGAGGACTGAGAAAGATGCAACTGGTGATGTCATAGATGTTGAGGATTTGTATGATAATGAGCTTATCATAAATGTCAACCCTGGAATTGCAAAGAGACTAAAATCAAGAAAAGGAAAAGTTGTTGCTTCCAGCACTCTATCTAAACCAGTAAAGAAGAAGGTTATGTATGGACCTTCAAAACCTTGGAGCAAAGCCACTCCTTCATAAAGTAAGAGGAAAATCAGACCAGAATCTGATTCTGACTATGATGTCAAGATTGATGTCCCAGACATCTCACCTCACATGTAAAGAAGTCCATTATTTAGAGGACCACTAACAATGTCCCTGATGCTCCTACTGACAACATCAACTTTCACTCCACCAAATTTGCTGCAAGATGAAAATATATATATTAGAGGAGATTGGCCTTGGAAAGGGAGCTAGGAAAGGATGCCTTGGATCCCAAAGAAGTAATTGAACTGATCTCTGAAGCAGGTCTAATGAAGACACAAAATTATCAAAGTGCTATGAAACCCTGGTCAAGGAATTCATAGTCAACATACCTGAAGACTGTGATGACAAGAGAAGTGAAGAGTTTCAGAAAGTTTTTGTCAGAGGAAGATCTGTAAATTTCTCACCTGCTATCATAAATCAATATTTGGGGAGAAGTGAGAAGGAAGGATGTGAGATTGAAGTCACAGATGACCAGTTATGCAAAACCATCACTGCAAACCAAATCAAGTCATGGCCAATAAAGGAGAAGCTTTATGCTGGTAAATTGAGTGTGAAATATGCTATTTAACATAGAATTGGTGCACCAATTTGTGTGCCAACCGACCACACCTCAACTATATCAGTGGGATTGGGCAAGTTTATCTATACTGTCGGGATGAAGATACCATTTGACTATGGTACCTATATTTATGAGCAAACTTAGAAGCATAATGCCACTTGTGTAACAAAGCTACCTATAGCTTTCCCCACTCTCCTAAGTGGAATTATTCTACATCAACATCTTGGAATACTGTCCACAACCTTGGATGTTGAATGCAAAAGAGCTACACCTCTGACTTTCCACCAGAAGTTGTTTGCTGGAGCACATGTCTCAGAAATTGTCTCAACATCTGTTGGTGCTGAACTCAAAACTGAAAAGAAAGGGGATATGATTGTTGAGCTCAATGCAACCTGTAAAGAATTGGATGCACTCATACGCATAAGCACTGCAAGGAAACTAAAACTTAAAGAGACCATCCAAATGCTGAAGATGAATGCTGCTACAAGTGCTGCTGAAGAGGCACTAGAGGAAGAAGCCAGTAGATCAGGAACTCAAAGCTCTTCTAAATCTGGATCAGAAGATGAAGGAAGTGCAGGAAGTGAAGGAAGAGGAGAGTCTGCTAGTTCTGCAGAGCACTAATTGAACTGAAAATGTTAATTTTGCTTCCATTTATTTTGTAACTTTGAGCACATCAGTGCATAACATGCTTAGAAGTTTTTTGGGTTGTAACTTAACACTAGATACTAAGTACTTAGATATATCTAGTATTTATTTCGGCTATCCTCCTGTGAATTTGACTGATTTTCTGGTCTTTGGTTTGGCCAAATTATGGCTAAAAAGGGGGAGAGGGTGAGTGTTTAGAGTGATTGAACATTAAGTTGAGGGGGAGCAGTTGTGAGTTGTTGTAACTGTGAAAGAATGTATGTGTTATGTTTATTTTTATCTATGTGTTTCCATGTGTGAGCAGCTGATGTGAAGAGAACACCAAGGAAAAACTACTGTTGAAATTTACTGTGATGTGAATTGTGTGTTGTTATGTGTGCTTCTCATGCTAAGAAGAAGCTGATGTTTATTGTTGATTGTGTATCACTGAAGATACTATGTGAGGAGAAGCTGTTGTGCATGGGGAGAAAAGTTTTTAACTTTCATTTGTGCATCTATGTGTTCTATGTGCAGGGGGAGTAAAATACTGCATCTTTGAATGTTCCAACTGATGTTGTAACATCTGTGTTAATTATCCGCTGCTAACTCTGTTTTTGATTGTGATGTTGTTTTTGATATATTGCTCTGATGTATGTACTAAATGAAGTTTGAATTGTATGCCTAAACCCCAAATAATGTTTTAGCCAAAATTTGTCAAAGGGGGAGTTTGTTGGTTCTATTGATTGCCAGCAATTTTGGTAAAACATTCTGCTAAGAAATGTCTTGAAGTTTACTGAAGTAGCAGATGTCCTGACATGTGTAACTGACTTAAGTGCAAAAAGTTTAGAAGTCTGTTTGTTATTATTTGTGTGCTTCAATTAAGGAAGCTGGTGAAACTTCTTCAACTATATCTTTGGAGCTTTATTATCCTGGTTTCTTGGAGAGAAGATAATAGACGCTGAAGACTTGTGAGTAAAGCAACCCTAGTTGCTATCACTTTATTTAAATGGTTGCAATCCTCATTTTGCAATTGGCCGTTCCATTTTTAGTGAATCCTAGTTTTTACTTTTGGTTGTGCACTATTTTGGTTTTAAGTTGTTAATTGTGAGCCTCTCTTGTAAGTTACTTGAGAAGGATGTTTTAGGCTGTTAGTTTTCAGTCACCATAAGCTTTGAAGCAAGCGTGATTGTGTGTCTTTAAAGAGTATCTTCAATCTTTAGTAGTTTTTAGTATCACGGGTTCTGGTACTACAGGAGTGAGTGGAGGATTCTCATATCTATGTGTGGTATCTTAGGTAGAAGGATCATTGGGTAGTTTGATTAAGTGAGGAGGGGTAAAAGGGGAAGGTTTAGCTCCGAATTAATACTACTAATAGTGAACTTCATTCTTGGCTTGGAAGCCCCCAGACGTAGGTTATTTAGAGTCGAAATGGGTTATTAATTCTCTGTGTTTTTATTACTTTCTGCACTGTGATAGTCTGTTCTATTTAACTGTGTTTTAAGAAGATATTAGTTTCGTGACATTACCTTCGACATCTCATATCTGATACCAGAATTTTAGATTGTATTGATGAATCTTGAAAGTTAGGTTCTTGGAATTTTGAAGTCCTTATATCTTTATTTGACTTGAAATCTTGAAATTACGCATAGAAGTAGCTTGAAATAGCTTGAAATATTCCTTTGTAACTTTTAGCAACCAACATGTTATGCAAGAATCAAACGTAGACTTCAAATTAATCTCAAAAGCTAGAATTATCTTAATTATCATGTTAAAACAAATTTAATCTTTCCAACTTTCAAACCAACGATCCATTGAATCTTATGGTTAATGATAATCAAACCCCTCTAGTTCTTTACTTGAATTCCAAAACTTCAACCACTTGTACTTTATGCTACTTTAAATGAAACATAAAATAAGTGAAAGTCAAATAAGTGAAAGCCTAAGACAATAGACTTTGGCAAAAAAGTTTCGAAAGATATCCTTCAAATTTGAATGTCCTCTTTGAATTGAATGAAATTTTGATCCTTGAATGATAAGATTTGAAGGGATGAATTTTGAATAACATTTGAATGCACTTGTTTGAGATTTGGCTCACAAATGAGCTCTTGAATGATGAATGTGTCTTAAAACATGACCAAAGAACTTTTGGATTTTCTTCTTGTAAATTGATGGAATTCTTAGGCATAGACATTTGAACCCTTTATTAACATCTTGATTCTTGAATGAGGACCAAATATGTTTGATGAGCAAGTGCCATTCCTTGTGATTAAAGTGTATGTACATTTTGTAATAACTTGTAGTAAATTGTACATTACGTAACAATTAAAACTACTCTTGTCTGTATGACAAAATGTAACTCTAGTTTAAGATGATGGATGGGTTTCAAATTCTTTTTCTTGACTTCAAGGTCGACACAAATAAAACCCTCCTTTTAGGTAATAGAAAACAATGTCATTTTCCCTCCAATCGGATTTGAATTTGAATTTGGCTTCAAAAGATTAATCAAGTCTAAAAAATGTAACACTTCTTCCAAAGCGTCCCTTTTTAATAATCCCGAATAAATCTTATGTTCCAAACTTGAACTCCACTTCTTGAGTAAAAATTCAAAAGCACCACTTGCCACAAGAGAGCATTCTCAATGCTTTAACTCCTCAATCAAAAATAATTGGATAAGTGTCTTTGAATTCGGATACAAACCCTGATACTTGTATAATAGACCAAAAGCAACCAAGTCCGAATGAACAATTCAAATGAAATGGTAGGGTAAATTTTGGGGTGTGACAAGAAGGATTACTCTTGCTTTGTGGTGGTTCTTGTACAACTTATTTTGAGCGTCTATCAAGGCTCTTTTGGGAACTTCTCTTCCTTTTTTGTCTACTAGGTATGTGTATCCATCAACTACGATATCCCATAGATCTAGGTAGAATCCAAGAAGATGACTTCTTATCCTATCTTTCCAATAGTCAAATATTTCTCCATCAAAGATCGGAGGCTTTGAACTATAAGAATCTCTTTCTTGATCAGAAGCAATAACAACTACATTGCCATTCCGAGCAGCCATTGTTGTTTTTCACACACTGGATTGATACTAACAATGTTAGGTTCTTGATAAAAATTCAACCTTTTTATCACTTCAGAATCAGAGCTCTGATGCCAATTGAAGGCGTGAAAAACACAAGAAAGGGGGGTTTGAATTGGGTTTTATACTTTAAAAATTTTTGCTTTCCCCTTGAATATGCTTTGCTTTGATGAAGATTAAAGGATATGAAAGAAATAAATAACATAGAATTTTTATCCTAGTTCCCTTGAAACATCAAGCTACTTTAGTCCATCCTTCCGAGGTGATTTGCCTCTCTCCATCGAGGACTTAATCCACTATAACCAAACTGATTACACTTGTATGGGAAACCGCCGGTGACTAACACCTGCACACACCAATTGTGTGTGACTAACAACCTCTAAGACTAAGTGTCCTATACTTCTTGAGAAGCTGACCCAACTGGTCTCTCAAGGAACAATCAAACAACCGTTTGATAACATGTTTGTTTTACAAATAAATATGCTTCTACACAAGCTTATATGTAAACATATTTTTAGTACAAATAACTTGAATAAATTTACAAATTTTTACAAAGAATAATGAAGTTTATGCGCAAAGAGTTTCCTCGTGAATTAGCAGTTGTATCTTCAAGTCTTCAAGCTCTTATATAGTGCCATGCATGATGTAACTGTTGGAGGGTACATTTGGAATATGAAACTTGTGGAGGATTGAAAGAACGTGGGGGACAAGATCGTACACAATGTCCATCCTTCATGGTAGTGGAATGAAATGTTTTGTTTGTACCATGTATTGTTGTGCCACGTTAATGTTATCTCCTTTCCTTCTACACTTCAGAGGCTTCTGCGAGCATGAATTTAGAAGTGGAGAATCTAACATCTGGTTGATCAAAACTTTAAGTCTTCAGAGTCTTCAGATCTTCCTCTTCAGAGACTTCAGCACTTGGTTTTGAAGAACCTTGTATCGTAACCAAAGGTTGAAAGAACTTCAAGTCTTGGAATCTTCAGAATCACATTCTTCAGAGTCTTCAGCACTTGGTCTTGTAACCTTGTATCATAACCTAAGTTAAGAAGAACTTCAAGTCTTGGAATCTTCAGAATTACATTCTTCGGAGTCTTTAGCACTTGGTCTTCAGAACCCTTCATGTCGTAACCTAAGTTCATAAGAACTTCAAGTCTTGGAATCTTCAGAATCACATTCTTCAGAGTCTTCAAGCACTTGGTGTTTAGAACACTTTGTCTTCTAAAACTTGAGTCTTCAGCATCTTGACATAAGTCACACTTTTGTCTTTAGGTCTTCTAACTGGTTTCTTCAGACGAACATATCAGAGTAACTAAACTTCATAGCCTTCTGAAGCTTTCCTCGCTACTTTGTTCATCAAAACCTCTGTAGCTTAGAAGTGGAACATCTTCTCTTATAATTTCTTGGCCACGCCATTCATCAGAAGCAGAATCTGTTGTTTATCTTAAAAATACAACAAACGTTATGAGTAACGAAAATTGTTCACTCAAACATAATTTTTGTTATCATCAAAACTCATAGACATAATTGCAAAACCAAATCTTGTACTAACAATATGATCTCCAAATTAATATAAAATATTCTAACATTAATTAATGGATCAATGAATTGAACCGACCGAACCCGATATTTTTCGGCTTCCTGATTTTTGGCAATCTCGAAACATGTTTTCTTTATCTTCAACAACAAAGATTTTAAGACACATTTCCAACAAGTACAAAGTGAGGACTATAAATATGGTGTATCTTTTTCCCTATCTTATTATTTTTGCATTAGAATCATATGTTGAGGATTTATCATTTTCTTAGAAATTGCATGTTGTTAGGTTTTACCACCTTCATAATATTTTCTTGTAAAATGTTAAGTATGTGTTAGATCAAAACTCTGAACAATCTTACTTGTGACTAAAACTAGATATAATATTCAAATATTTCTTGATCAATTGACTAACTTCAATTTACCCGTCTCATTTAAAATAAATTTAGAATAATTGAGACATTAATTATTTTACCTTCATCATCTCTTGTTATTTTATTTATGAGTATAAGTGTATAGGACACAATACTTTGAATCACAACTATTGTAAGAAATTCTATCACATCGAGCAATTTTATAAAATTGTGATTTTGTAAAGCAAACATTTTTAAATTGGTAGCTTTGAGAAATGTCTATTCAACCCCCATTCCTAGACCATTAGAGCATATATTCTCCCCCAATAATCTTGTTGAAATCTCTTGTGAGAGAGTGACCAATCAGAGGACATGTCAAAGATATGCATTTTCCACATTACTTGCCTCATTATAGACAAAGGTTCTTAATAGAACATACCTTTCCACCTAGGGATACTTATATGCATCTATAGGAAGCTCTAGATCTTGTTATCCTTTCGAGTTATATCCTCATTACTGTCAACAAACAAAAATAATGATTGTAAGTTCTAGAGTGTGTCTTATATTTAAGATACCACACATCCTATTCATTGTTATGTTCTTGACCATTTAGAGTCCTAAATAATTTAATATAAATATGAGTTCTCAAGTCCCCAAGATACTTCTCAATTGTCTCTGGTTTTACCATTGGTACTTTAAGAAAGGTGAAGCGACAATCAACCTTCTTAATGTCTAGCTTGAATGGGTCGCTTCCGCGTTTTTTTATGGCCTCCTCTAGGAAATCATCACATTGATGACCTCTAGATTTATCATCACCATCATTATAATCCCTCCTAAAATCAAAACGATTGTAATTTCTATATAATTTACTAAAGGAAGAACTATTGTTAAAGGAATCACACACAGTACCTTAGGGTCATCCACTTTTGAGCGCGAAGAAGCCCTACGTATGTCATCCCCACTAGAAAAGCCCACAAACTCTATGTTTGGATTTCTGAAGTCGGCTAGCTAAGAAAAAATGGGAACAATAATAATAAAATGAAGGGAAAAATATTACCATAAGAAACTTCAAATGAGGATATGAACCGGGCATAGAGAAAATTACCAGAAACTTAAGAACAATGAACAAAAGGAGAGAAAATGACAAACATATTAAACAAGAATGCCACCTAAATTTAGATAAGGAAAAGTGGACGGAAAGACGAAACGACTAATCATAATAAGAGACCATCACTATGTATGCAAGCAAAAGAGATAGATCTATAGTCCAAAATAAAGAGAAGTTCAGAAGATAAAACCAACAATTGAGATCAACCTCGAAATGACAACGACACTTGAGGATACTTGAGTTCTCTAAGTATCGCAAATCCCTACCATAGGGACTTACAACATCTTATGAGATTGACCCTACAAAATATTTTCGTGATAAGACAAATATTTAAGTCAAAGTCATACTTCCACTTACCAAACTTCTCCGCTTCCCATTTTCCCAAGTAAAAATCTACTCTCACTCACTAGACTTTTCCGCTTCCCATTTCCTAAGTCGAAGACCTACCCAAGAAATTCAAGACAAGGATGAAGAGCGTTTCAAATGATATAATCCTTGTTCACTAATGAGAGCAAGGACTTGGGGGACACTTGTTTCTGTTTGGACAAACGCACAATAGAGTAATCCCAATTATAAGGAGCCCAACCCGGGTGTCATCACATGAAGCTAGTCAACAGGTGGAGCCTCGTTAAAGAGTCGAACACCTAGTCCTAACTACTACTGTTATATCTAATCAAATGGCTCCATATGCAACATGCTGGATTTGACATAGTTAATTTTATGGGTTAATAGTTATTTACCTCCATGCAATATAGGCGAGTTTTGATTTACCCCCTTTAAAAATATTTTTTTTAATTACCCCCCTATAATTTTTGGGGACCCCCTTAAGCGTGTAAAAATCAGGGTGGTAAGTCAAAAATATATATTTATTAACCCTAATTTTAACTGTCAATCATATATAAATCTCGCTATGTGCCATAAAAGACATTATATCACTCTCACTCTTACAAATTACATCACTTTTACTATTTAGACATTTAAATATTAACCTTGCAAATTCTCCTTACTCCACCGCATTAGAGATTGTTACCATTTTACCTAGAGGATTAACTCCTCCAAATTTCTTATATATATATATATATATATATATATATATATATATATATATATATATATATATATATATATTTCCATCGGAAAACAATTATTATTATTATTAGTAGACAAAATATTCATTTTGGCCCTTTAACTATATCTTTGGGTTCACATTGGTCCTTTAACCTTTTCCATGTTATTTTGGTGTCTTAACTTTCAAAAAGTTTCATTTCAGTCTTTTTATCAAATTAGCGACGGAAAAACCTTGAAATCGTTCATTAAATTTGTGCTAATTAGACAAAAATGACTTAATTGAAACATTTTAAAAGTTAAGGGATCAAAGTGAAAAAAAAGAAAAGGTTAAGGGATCAATGCAAACCAAAGCCTAAAGTTAAGGGATAAAAATAAGTATTTTGCATTATTATTATTATTATTATTATTATTATTATTATTATTATTATTATTATTATTATTATTATTATTATTATTATTATATTTCATTTGGAATGTATTTATGATATTTCAAGATGAGGAAGAACATTTGCTCAAGAAAGAAGTGCCTTATTTAAATATTCAAAAATCAAATTTATGTTTAAAATACAATTCAATATATTTGATATTGAAGTTTAGGAGAGAAAATTAAAAGGTGAAAATCATATTCCTACATATACCCTGTTGAAATTGAATTTTGCACGTCTTAGGAATATATTAAAAAGAGAAACACATGATGGAAAACTTAAAGAATCAATGGAGAGATAACAACCTAACGAATATAATGTGTGTCACTTTCTCCTTCCTTTTCATAGTTTTCTAACATTCTTTTTTCTTTCATATTGGACTGCTGTAGCATCATCACCACCTCACTCACTCTATCAAACCACACTTGTCCCTCCTCTCTCACTATTAAAATAATACTACTATGCTAATAGTGCGCTTAATAATAATAATAATAATAAATATTCTACACAAAACTTAGCATATAGTACTAATTTAATCATATGTTTTCCAGCAAATTGTGGTTGTCTCCAATGTTAGATCTCTCTTCACTTCACTCACTCATTCACTCTCTGCAACAACTTCACATGTTTTTATTGTTTTTGAAACAATGAACAATCAACAAGAACCTTAATTATTTGTTCAACACCAACGTATTTTTTCTCTATGTTTTGATTACTTATTTTGTAACGTTTTTTACTCTATTTACTATCATCTTTGACTTGGCTTCTTCCTTTGAAACTCCCTTTTTCTTTGTTCTTTCTTTTTATTATTTTATATATATATAGCTTTGCCTTATGGGAGTTTCTCTTCTCTATTCTTCATTGCAGCCTTTTTCTCTGTGTTTTTGAATACATATATTTCCACACAAAAAAATCTTTGTTTTCTCTTCTAATTCAATTTGTATTATGTTTTATTCCTGTTGATTCTGATTAACCTCTCCCAGGATGTGATGGCTTTTGGTTTCTGTGCTTGGAGTTTCTTCATCTGGTTAGGCAGTTTCTTTTTCTTATATAGCTGTGAGAATAAACAATTTCTTATAGATTATATATCAATGATTATATAACAGTCTTACATATCTTATTATTCATGTGACAAGATTAATTTGAGTTTGGTTATTGATTTATTACATAGAATTTCCACCATGCAAGAAAAGAGAAACAAAACTCTATTTCTGATTTGAAATAGCAATTATTATAGTCCCAGCCCTGAAAGGCTGAGACTGCATACACCTATTCTATTCGTACCTATATAGTGCGAGGCAGAGATCTGTTTTCTCAGCCTCGCCTTAGTTGTAACTTATTAACCTATACATGTGTGTGTTTGTTCCATCTTATACTAAAGAAACTTTGTTGATATTGATGCTGAATTTTGTTTCTGATATAACAGGCAATTGATAATGAGTTGTTAAAGTGGATTTTGGAGAATTAAGAAACAGAAAAGAAGAATTTTTTTGTGAATGGTCTATTATGACTAATAAAAAAGCATTACCAGTTCCAAATTTCGGTAGTGACTTTTGCATTAGTTACCATAATTCTTTGTTACAAAAGAGGAGAATTATGGAAGTGTTACCACCCTCCGATGGCAACGGTTCTTCAACCGAAGAAGAGCCTTTACCTCAGGATGCAGATTATAATCTTAGTCTCAGCGACGAGCTAGAGACATCAATCTTGGCAAGATTTCCAAGATCACAGCACTGGAAACTATGTTTCCTGAACAAGAGATTCTTGAGTCTTATGAGAAGTGGTGAGATATACAAAATAAGGAAAGAGTTAGGACTCAAAGAACCGTCTGTTTTTATGTTAGCTAGCGGCGAAAGCAATTGGTGGGGTATGGATTGGCCTTTTATCTCAAGCAGGAAGTTACCAAGGATTCAATCAGATTACAGCTTTGAGTTTGGTGATAAAGAATCCTTTTGTGCAGGGTCGCAGTTATTGGTTTCGGGCAAAGAAATCGACGGGGCTGTTATTTGGAGATATGATTCAGAAACTAATGAATGGTTTAAAGGTCCTTTCATGATTGATCCAAGGTGTCTTTTTGCTTCAGCTAGCTCTGGTAATTTCGCTTTCGTTGCAGGCGGATTAGAAACAAACAGTTATAGTGAAATATTGGATACTGCTGAGAAATATGATTCCAAAACCAAAATTTGGAAGCCTTTACCAAAGATGAATCAGAAGAGAAAATTCTGTTCTGGTTGTTTCATGGACAAGAGGTTCTATGTTATTGGTGGACAAGATGAGAATCGAAAGGATCTAACTTGTGGTGAGTTTTTCGATGAAAAGACAGCCAAATGGTACTTGATTCCTGATATGTTGAAAGATATTCCGGTTTTGGATTCGCAGTCTCCGGCTCTTATAGCTGTTGTTAATAATGAGCTTTACACACTTGATGCTTCTTCTAATGAGTTGAAAGTTTATGTCAAGAGGATCAATAAGTGGAAGAAATTAGGCCTTGTTCCTGTGAGGGCCGATGAACAAGGCGGTTGGGGCGTCGCTTTTAAGTCGCTTGGTGATGAGTTGCTTGTTATTGGCGCGCCTTCGGTCTCGAACAAAGAACGCGTGTTGGCGATTTATACTTGTTGTCCTGATCCTGATGGTGAGAAATTGAAGTGGAGGCAAATTCAATGTGGGAGTGTTCAACTTAATCATTTCATTAGGAATTGTGCTGTGATGATGGGAAGTACCTGAAGCATATTGCACTAACACTTCAGATCGAAGACGTGTATGTGTATGTATCAGAGTTTCATAGAGGTTAACAGATAAAATCCTACGTGTGTCTGAGACGTGTATGTGTATGTATCAGAGTTTCATAGAGGTTAACAGATAAAATCCTACATGTGTCTGTGTCAGAGTTTCATAGACGTTGAAAGATGAAGACAATCTCAAAATAAAACTTGGAGGATTTTATTTAGTTTAATGTGGAGGTGTATTTAGATAACATTATGTGTTTCTTTTTATTTGATCTTTGTTTTTAATGTTTCATTTGGGGGTTTGGTCTTTCTGACACAACTTGTTAGGAAGAATATGTTGCTTGGGAAGAAAATCAGATAATGATGTTCTCAAATGCTAATTTTTCATCTATTGTTCTGATGTCTTCATTTGGTTGTTTATGTCATGCTTTAAAATTATGTTATGGAATAATACCTAGTTAATGTCTTGCTTTAAAATTAAGGTATGGAATAATACCTAATTTGATCCTTTGATTGAGTAGTATTATATCAAAATGTTTTTAAGTAATTTGTTCCCATATGTTTTATGATATAGGTAGGGGTGTTAAAAAAAGTTAATCAAATCAAATTGAAGTTAAAATAACCGAAGTTTGTTATGTTTGATCAATGAATCGAATTATATTGTACGGTTTTAGAACTAAATCAAATGATAAATAAATCGAATCGGAATTGAAATCGAACTGAATTGAAAATTATTAAAAATAAATTTTAATTTTTAAAATGAAAATTAAAAAAAAAAAATTTAACAGTTCAATTAATTTTTAACATATAATTTGGTTTGAAAAAATTGTCTTTTAACAATTCAGTACGATTCAGAATTTTTAAATTGTATACTAAAGTAATAATTTTAATTTAGTTTAATTATGAATAAATTAAGATAATATATACTAAAGTAATAATTTTAATTTAGTTTAATTATGAATAAATTAAGATAATATATTTGATTCGAATGAATTTTAATTAAGATTTAACTTAACTTAATTTAATTTAATTTTCTCCTAAAATCATGCCATAAACAACCTCAAATCTCTGAACAAATGTTTCCATCTGAAGAAGAAAGAAACTTGAACTTTATATGCATTCTATATTTATTTATTGTTTTTGTATTTTATTACATATTTCTTAAGAAGTTTGATTGGTTTACGCACATTCAGATGCTCTTCAAATTTGGATAAATTCAATTGAAATGTGACAACATTTTGATTTCAAAAATTGTTAATGTATTGATGATAAAAAGCTTTTATTACATTTTTTAAGATAAATTATTGAATTGTTGCATAAACTTAATTGGATAGGCCCAATTCAAATTGAGAACATAATGGCTTGATTTTGGAGAAATTAACATGTAACTCCCTAAGTATACATATCACCCTCATACTTTATTATTTTTAAAATATTCTTTTCACTATTTATTCTAAAAAATTTACATTTGTCAAAAAAAATTATTATTGATCAACGTGGATCGGAACAAAATTTCTGGTACACTGACCAAATTTTCAATATCCCAATTTTGGTGTAAATTTGAAATATAAATATCGAAAATTTCTAAATTTTCGGTTGCGATTCATCATAAATTTCAATATTTTTGGGATGTTTTTCAAAATCCATTGCATAAACCAAAAATTACGCAAATTTTCAGAAGTTAGCGTAAACAGAAATTTCAAATTTGCATAAATCGGAAATTTCAGTTATGTCTGAAATTTCTGGTATGCCTGCTGATGAAATTTTACGCATTTGCGGTCCAGAGTCGACGACTTGAACTTCTTCTACAAATTCATGTATTGATGTTACACAGTTCTTCACCATAGATACCATATATCTTCTATTTAATATACACATTATTATTTGGTTGTCGACCTTAAATGAATTGATGATTTTACTAATTATATGTTGTTGTAATTGGCGGATTTTTTAATCTCGGCCTAAAGTTCTAGAATTGACACATTCTATTGGTAAAAAGTATGGTATTGTTGTTGTTACAATTCGTTCAGTTTCGACTGCTAGAATACGAGGGAGAAGGGATAAATTGATTATTGTTGTGATAGAGGAGGAAATTTCAAAAGAAAAAAGGAATATGGGTCCACCTCTGATGGCATCTATATTATGAAAGTTAAATGCCCCTTTAGGCTGAGATATATTTCAAGTGGTATCAGTTGGAAGGTGATGGTTAGATGTGGGATGCATAATCATAGACTAGATAGGGCTTGGACGACCATGACATATTAGGATGTCTAAAAAGATCATGAAAAAAGTTTGTGAATGACATGACGAAGTAAAATATGGAACTAAGGTACACCATTTCTACTTTGCAGTACAAGCCAACGAGGGGAGTTAAGAAGATGTGCATCGTGATCCTAGAAATTGGGAACATGTTGAGGCTTCGTAGAGGAGTTAAACTACGAAGAGATTGTCTACAAACCCAAGTGGAAGGCAATCGTTAAACATGTTGATTGGTAGACAATCTTCTACTAAATCTTCAAGAGAAAAGTACTTGTCACAGTTTCCTACTTTATTTCATCCATACATCGATGACATTATTGATATTGAACCGGATGAAAACTATGGTTTCCGTTGCATTTCATCTTTATTAGAACGGGAAGAAGATTCATGTTATTTGGTTCGGAAGCAGTTAAATACTCAAACTCATCAACAAGCTAACTTGTTTTCCAAGTTGTTATATGACATTGTCTCTGTTGTTAGGAATGTGTTACAAGTAGAACACTTGAGTCTCCAGGGTAGGGATAAATAGATGTTGATTTCTGATATGGGTTATTCTATTGCTTCTAAGTCAGAGTCGTATTTGTTTCCCTTTCCATTCAACTTAACATAACATTTTTCCCACTTCTCATAGCTCCACCCACGTACCCGATTGTCCATTGTCTCCCGTCATTGCTCGTTGGAAATAGAATTGTTCTAATGAAGCAAAAGCATGAGAATCAACATATGTGGGTCGCTTCAAGCATTGGGAAGATTTGTGTAGGAAGTGATTGTAGTTTTTTTGCTTCAAATATGTATGACAATTATTCTATTTATATATTAAGTTGGTTAGTTGGTTTAGTGTATAAATTATTCAAGTAAAAGTTAAAAATTGGAAAAAATAACTCCCAGTACTACCAGAAATTTGAAATTTTCGATTTTTCCCACCTACCGGAAATTTCAAAATTTTTAATACATATAGGGAAGATAGTTATCGAAAATTTCAAAGTTACGGTACCAAAAATTTGAAACTTTTTGTTACATGCATACACCACAGTTATAAGTTGTAAATTAAACGAAATTTCTAGTATTTTATCAAAAATTTCGGTACGAAACTGTGATTTTTTGAAATTCTGGTATTTTGCATCGACTTTTCGATAAATTTGCCTCTGATTGGGGGTGGGATATATAATTGAGGGGATGAGATATTAATTCTTCTTGATTTTGACTTTTAATATGGAGGCCCGTGATTTAAAAGTTTCTCAATAATTTATAAATATATTGATTTTTTTTAATTTCACTAATGTGTTTTTTTAATGGCTAATAAAATATTTAAAAAAATGTGAAAACTACCAAAATACAAAAAGGACGAGATTAGTTAGCACAAGAAATTTTAAACGACCATAATAATAAAAAAACAAAAAGATACAACAAGAAAACCAAAAAGTATAATAGAGATGCACCAAAACAACTAATGTGATTTTGACTTTTAACTAGTAAATAACCCGTGCTGTCGCACGAATCCGGTCGAGATTTCATATAACATGGAACTAACTTTGTCATGTAATAGAACATTTGTTTGTATCTAATTCAATCAAAGTTCATTTAATTCGGAAAAACTTAGTGTATCAGATTAATTTGAGAACATTCAAAAATGTAAACTGAAAACGTCATTGTGTAACAAAATAAGAAACTGTCATGAGTCTTCAAAATAAGAAACTGTCATGAGTCTTCAGATACAACGCAAGCTGGTTGCAATACATGTTTTCAACTAATTGACCTGCATGATAAATTATACAAAAATCAGACCGCAATTATGCAAACAATTTATAGTAAATAAAATATTTGTTATCATGTACTTACCCATCAACAAAGAGATTGGAAAACTTCCTTGTATACAACATTTGTAGTGATAGATGTTGATACATTCTCATTATCATGTATTAAGATCTTAAGACCACTTTTGCTTGTAACTCTTGAAATAGCTACATACAATTGGCCATGACTAAATACAGGAGTAGGCAAATACAATCCAACGGTATCAAGTGATTGACCTTGAGACTTATTAATTGTCATTGCGTATGACACAATAATTGAGAATTGTCTCCTAATCAACTTAAATGGCCACGGTGACTCTAAAGGTGACATAGACATTCGAGGGATGTAAAAGATGTTACCTACATTCTTTTCAGACATGATCTTTGCCTCAATAACATGATTTGCCAACCTTGTAACAATTAGTCTAGTTTCGTTGCACAAACCATCGTTTTGGTCCAAATTCCTCATTAGCATTATTGGTGTACCAACCTTCAATTTGAGTTTGTGATTTGGAATACCTGAAGTCCTTAGTTTGCTAAGAAACTCTGGAGTAAGACATTCATAGGCTTCAGTGTAACTTGTATCAGTTCTATCAATTGAATCAAAACTCAAATACTCTTTGTCCTCACCTAACAAACGCAAATACGCGAAATCAATCCAATATGTTATTCAAGAATAATTTAATAACGAAACATTTATATGAAAATATAGATTAAAACAAACTTTACTTTACCTGGTATCATGTCCAATACGTAATGATTAATTTTATCAACAACTTCAATGGTTGAAGCAAGTATTGCTTTTCCTTGTAGAAATTCTACATTTTGAAACTCGGCAACCAAATTTGGGTATGTGCTTTCAACTATAGCTCTTATTGGATCCTCAAAATTGGAAATTAACAAATCTGGAGGAATTTCTCTATCAGCTAATCCATCATTAGGTTCACATATTTTACCATCACCAACATCTAATATCCATTTAGAGAATTCTGCAAGTTCATTAGAAGTTGTACTGTCCCTTCCATTCCGTAGTCTTATGTTTTTGGTTAGTGTTAGGACTTGGCAATAGTCCCACACATAAGATGAACAAATGGAAGCATGAACAATATCAAAACGCCCTACTCTTGGAACAATTGGAAGTATATGCCAGAAATCTCCTCCAAATATAACTACCTTACCACCAAAAATTGTATTTGCAAAACCCTTATTGCTCATGACATCCTTAAGGGTCTTATCCAAGGCCTCAAAACAATTCTTATGAGCCATGGGTGCTTCGTCCCATATTATGACATCAGTAGCTTCGAATAACTATGAATGTTCAGAGTCTTTGTCAACATTGCAAGTAGAGTTGTCAAGGGTTGGAACAGGTATTTTGAACTTTGAATGGGTTGTTCTACCACTTGGAAATAATAAGGAAGCTATGCCACTTGAAGAAACAGCCAGAACAAGGTATTGAATAAATTCGCAGTCGTTGAACGAATTACAGTTGGATCCATATGTTTGTTGGATGAAGATGCATAAGAAGTAGGTTGTCCATATGAATTATTGTTGCATTCAATACTTGAGGAGGAGGTCACGCCACTTAGAGGTGTTTTTGCATCAAAAGGGAGAGGCGAACAAAATGACCTACTCTCACCGGGGTTGATATGCAGATGACAACGATGCTTGTTGTTTTGGGCACTTTTATGCTGCATAATTGACCTTCTTCTACGACGTGCTGAAGCAAAATTTTGTTTGGGGGAAATTGTATCAGTAGAAATGCATGAGTAGTTGTGGGAAGATGCAGGGTTTGTGGTTGTGCACTGGTTAAAACCAACATTCAAATGCTTTTGTTGTGAATTAAGCATTCCAACTGCTCTTCGTGCAGAAACATCTTCACCGCCATTGACAACAGCATAAGTGATATCAGACAGTGGTTGTCTTATATGATTTCTGGTTACATAACTTGAATTATTTAGCTGATGGTTGTGTTCAAATCCATTTTCATTAACTCTATTCCTCTTAAATCTTCTTTCATTAAGAATATGCTTCCTCTTTTGTCTTGCCAATGTTGCAGAATATTTCCTATCTCCAAAATGGTTGTTCATAGTTGACAGAAACTATACTTGATAAATTGCAACTCTTCATAAGTATAACATTATGAATGTAATAGTAAAGAATCTATATGTGATTGTTTGGATTTGCAATTCAGAACATTTGTATTTGGAGTTGTAAGTGTACTTAGATACTACATCTGTACATTGAATAATAGCACAGAAGGTATATTGTATCGCCTTAGTGAAGTTGATATATTACATTAATTGTGTTTCATCATTATAGGATATACTAACGAAGCTTGAGAATTATGGGTAAAGGGAAAAAAAGTTAATGTGACATCAATACAACATGTGTTGTTTATTAGTTTCAATGATGATAGGTGTGTCAGACAAACTTAAAACAATATTAGAACAACAAAAATTATTATGCGACATTAAATATTGTTATGTTGGAAACTCAAAAGTAATTTTGGAAACCAAAGGTTAATCTTTTGGTGTTGTATGTTTTTGTAATGTTTTTTTTAACATATAATAATGGTTTGATCTATAATGTTTTTATAAAATAATACAGTGTAAAATATTTTATTTATAATAAGTTAAAGTAATTTAAAAATGATGCTATTATTTTTACAGTATTCTTTAATTAAAAATTAAAATGTCATAAATAACCAAAAATAGTTTATTTGTCAATCTGTTAAAATAATTTAATAATGTGAATAATATTTTTTTAGAAAACAAATATTATATATTTTGTTACATAAAATTATTAAATTAAATGATAGATTATTAAATAATAGACTGATTTGGTGGTTAACAAAAATAATAAAACTCAAAAATAGTTCCAAATATTGCACGTGGTGCAAATGTTAAAAGCACTTCCAAAAATATACACTTTCCAATGGATATCAAATGGAATGATCAGAACCTTTTGTATTCTACCTGTCATTTATAGTGTCTTATGTAACAAATGGTTGCTTGTTGGGTCAACCAATATAATACAAAATGTCATATTCACTTCATTAAAGTTCTCGCTACGGGTTTATCACAGAACAACATTCCAAGGAAGACGGTCAATATTTGCAACGGCGTTCTGATCCAGATAGCTCCGGTGAGTTAATACGATGACAAAACAGACTCTAAGGTGGTGTTCCCGCGGGTAAGATAGAAGTTTTGATACACATGTTTCATCATTTGCAATGTGAATATTTAGGGTTTATCCAAATCTGTCTGTGTTTATAGATGATCATGGTACTATTTTATATTCAGGAGATTTGTAGGGAGAACTCTGACAGGGATGCCTCCTCATCCTGAATGGATAAAGCTGGCTATGCAGAAGGTTAGAAGGGAATCTCAAGAGAAGCGGGACATTGCCCAACAATGGAGAAATCTGCATGTGGTTGCCAAAAGGAGGAAGGAAGAAGGCGAAGGTTCTTCAAGGTAAAACATTATTCTGGAATGAGTCTGTTGCATGTTGATAGTGAATAAAATTTGATTGCATGTGATTTTTTTTATTATTGATTAAGTAGCAGCAGTGTCGTAAAGCTTACACGTGCTCAACTTTTGGAGAAATACTATGAGTACGTGGAAACAGAGGAAGATTATGAACTCAGAACCAGAAAGGTCAGAAGTTGTCTATCTCATGAAGAGTACTTTGAAATAGCCAAAGAGGAGGGATGGCTCATTGACGGTCCAGATGAGATTGAAGACAACAACATTGTTGCAGCCATGGAATTAGTCGATGATGGGTTGGACAAGCAAGCACTATTAGGATATATAATTAGAGTTGGACATTTAAGTACGCAACTTATCATTTTAAATAATGGTGTATGTTGGTGCAGCGATGACAATAATACCCCTGCTGGTACTGATATTGTACAAAATGCTTCCATGCAACAGAAACTTGAATGCAAATGGCAGAAAGTTGTTAACAGAAGCTTGAAGATAAAAACTCAAGTTCTTGTAAGCTCTTGAACAGTTTGCTGATATAGTATTTAGGATGTCTAACATAGAATTAATAGACATAGCTAATCAATTTTCATGTTGCAGCAATTTCCAGCATCAGTCATTAAGGAGATTTTCATGGAACCAAGATCATCTATTGATCTTTATGATACAGACTCAGGTCTTACATATCCATGTGTTTTCAAAAGTAGGGAAAAAATGATTGAGAAGTTCCTGTCAAAAGGCTGGTATAAATTTGCGAAGGATAAAGAGTTGTCCAAAGGTGATGTTATCCAATTCAAAGTACAACATCCTCCAGTGGAACGTATATTGGTTAAAGTTGTGAAAGGGCAGCAGTGAAAGGATATTTTGACTGGAAATTATGTGAAGCATCATGGCAGAAAAGGAGGGATTTTTTTTGTATGGGCAGAACTGCAGCAATATTTGATGGCAGAATCAGTTTGATGCCCATTGTTAGTTTGTTATAATTTGTGTTATTTGTACTTGTTAAGTTAAGGATCTATGTACAATCAGTGGTTATGATTTGTTAACTGGCATATTACCAAATTAGTTCCATGTATTCTGTTTATGAGACAATTAAATTTCTGTTATGCCTAATATATTACCAAATTATATTTGTTAACTGGCATATTATTCAGTTCCAGGTATTCAGTTTCATGTCTTTGTTTACTGGCATATTAGCAACTACTATTTCTGTTTAGCAAATTAGTTCCATGTATTAGACCATATATTTCTGTTTATGAGACAATTATAATACCATGTATTAGGCATAAAGAACACAAAAGAATAATAATTGTGTATTTTTAAGATATAAAGAATAATATTTGTGTATTTCAAAGACATTAAGTCCACAATAACCAAATACCATGCCTAACTTACTTTGAAGTAAATTCTTAGAAAATATAAAATTCATTAGAAACAATTGTTAAATGGGAATTTGTGGGATTAAATTTTAATAGTTCAGAATTACAGAGAAAAAAACATGTAAATAAATAAAACAAAACATTAGGTGCTACATGTTCTCCAAATACGTAAATGAAATAAAAGGCGATGTTGATTAATAAAATCATTTATCCAGCTATGCATTTGTGTTTTATAAAGACAATAACTTCACAATAATATAATTCTAAGGTATAACCATAATCTGAAGTGAATTCATACAAAATATAAAATTTAGTAGAAACAATTGTGTGGTATAATTCAAGTAGATAAATTGTTAACAAAAATCCATATATTGAAATATAGTCAGCACAACATAATTCATAGTTGCAAACAACACATAATAAGTTCATTATATCGAACTTACAAACAGAAAAACATCAAAATAAATTAAAATAAGAAAACATTAGGTGGCTCATGTTGTCCAAAATAGCTTAATGAAAAAATAAAACTGCGACGAAGATTGACAAAATCATTTCTCCAGCTTGATATCCCTTGTTATCTTGGTGGACGATAGTTGGCCACTGTCGAGTTCTTCTACCGTTTCAGGAATAGATCTTTTTGACGGTGTAAGTGCAGAGTTGGCAACTGCAGGGTCATAATCTGCAGTAATTGATAAGGGCTCCTGCCATGACAGAGTTAAAACAACATCAGCACCGTACAAAATGAAGGAAGAAATTGTTTTATAGGTTGATTTCTTAATCTTGAAAATAAAAAACAGACTCACTGATATTGTATGCGGTTCATCCTGAGACAGTTTTTCTGAGATGGCCATCGTTGAAGTATGCTGCAAGTTAAAAAAGAAATGTTAGTCAAATGTAATGCACATGGTCATGATGCCGAGAGTAATAAAACAAAAAAAAAACAAAAAAACTCACTGATACTGTATGCAGATCATCCCGAGACAGTTTTTCTGAGATGGCAATCTTTGAAGTGTGCTGCAAGTTTAAAACAAATGTTTAAAAAATGTAATGCACATGGTGATGATGTTGAGAGTAATCAAACAGCAGTACCTCTTCACATTTGAAATTATCCCTTATTTTCTTACGTATCTCTTCATCTGCCTTAAATCCAATGACTGGCAGACTAGCCTTGTTGGGTTGAAAAACTGCTCTTATAGCCAACTCCTTCTTGAGCATCACATCTAGTTCATAAGGGAATTCAAGGGGATCATAATCTACAGACTAAATCATCCAAATAATATATGTTAGGAAAATGGTAATTATCTAAGTAATATAAAAGCCAAATTGATTATACCTTCATCAAATCCAATTTCATCTGAAGAGCGGACTTCCCAATCAACTTTACACAATCTACATCCCAAAATACGAACTTGTGGTGCAAGTATTTGTCAAAGTTACATGAGTACCCTTGAAAATAGACCAAATTGAAATTTTCCAGAAAGGGTGTTATGGTAAGTTAATGGTACTTTCATTTTTATAGATTTATAATAGATTTCACTAATGAGATTTTGGCTTTTAATATAGAGGCTCATGGTTTAAAATTTTTTCTATAATTTATAAATACTTTTAGTTTCTTAATTTCACTAATGTGAGACTTTTTTTATGGCAAATAAAATATTAATTAAGAGGTGAAAACTACCAAAATATAAAAGAGGAGCAAATTATGTATCACACAAAGTTTAAAACCGGCCATAACAATAAAAAGAAAAAGGGTGACACGAGTCTTATACCCCAATTTTTCCCCCTAAGATTTTTTATCATCTCATATCACCACAATGCATCAAGATCACACAAATGGGATTGGTTATCTCTTCGACTATGTCTTGTCTTTAAGTTTGTCCTTGAGGGATCACCAAGCACCCCGAAGTGTGTATTTTATTTGAAAGTGTTATATGTTTGCTAAACTTCAACCAAGATACCAAACATGTATGTATTTTTTTTTTGTTCTTTGTAGGTATAAAAGAAGTAAAATGTATCTCACTCATCTCTTGAGTGGTGTTTGAAGGTTGATATTCAATCAAATGATAATTTAATGGATTTTAAAAGCTTGAGCTTAAAGTATATATCATGATATCAAAGATATTTGGTCTAAGGAGATCTATCAACTTTATTTGGACAATTTTGTCTCAGGGATTGAAGTTTGAAATCATCAAGAAGTTATGGATTTATGTGTTTATTTCCATGTCTTATTCAACAAGTTTCATTGAGAAATGAACTTCATCTTCACATGTACTTCAAGACAATATCATTGCAAGGTCTAATATAACTCATCATGCCTTTAAGGAGTCTACTTCATTTCATCTACAAGGATCAAAGACCAATTTTGAGTGTAAGGTCATTTAATTTTGAAAGACATTATAGGTCATTTTGAGCTCCATATTTAGAAAATTTTCTAAGTACCAAGAATCCGTGTGTTTTTTCTAATTTCAAAGTTGAATAACTTTTCACGCAAGAATCCAAACTCTACCTTTCAAAGCATATTGTCAAGATTGATCATGCAACTTTCCAAACAATCCAAGATTGCATTATAAAGGTCCCTGAGCTGCTTTCACCATGGTTGCAAAGTTGGTACCTTGAAACTGAAACTTCCTCACTAAGTCATAATTGAATTTGTGAAATATGACTTTTAATCACCAAATTACCACGAGATTTTCATTTAAACATATTTAGCAAACTTTTCTAAATTTGTTTAAGCCTTGAAACACAAGGATTGAGTGAGTTTTTATGCAAAGCAAGTCACACTTTTCTCATTTTCGGGCTTCCCACGAATTCACATCAAATGACATCATTTCACATGTTTGAGCTCAACAATCATTCTCCTATAAATAAAGGATCATTCCTCACTCATTACCTCAAGCTTGAACATCCAAAATCACACTGCCAAACTCTCTCCATAGCTTACATTTCTGAGTTTTTGATTTCTCACTTCCTCCACTTCCAGCTCTTATTTCTTGATTGATTCTTCATTCTTGAACTTCAGTGAAGCTAATAGAAGAATAATAAAGCCTTGAGGTGTTCTAAATAATGCTAGCCAAGTTATGTTTTAGAGTAATTTCATTGGACTTCGTTTAGGTAGGAATTTGCATCAATTCTTCTAACTCAAATTACTGGAATGGCCTATGATGTTCATTGATGCTTGCTGATGGTTTAATTTGGATTAATGGATGTGATTTTGTTCTTAAATTTAAATTTCTCAAATATCTTAGGTTTTCTTCAAATCGAGTAAGTTATGGTTTAAATAAATTTTCGCGACGGGTTGGTTAGAATTGTCTGGATGAGACAAATTCAATGACACCAATATGAGATTCTAACATTTTCGTTTGAAGAATCTCACAAAACCTTAATTCGCATGTGGCTGGAGGGTGAAGACAACCTACGCGTCATTCTTCAACCAATGAACTTTGGCCAGTTGTTTTAATTTAATTGGTTTATTGCTATTGGCTTTAGTGTGCGCGCATTGACTGAAGATCACCATGTATACGTGTCTCTGTGCCATCCAGATTGCCAACGTATTTAAAAAGAGTCAGATCCAACACTCCTTGTTTTTCTTGTTTTATTGTTTATTTTTTATGAAATTCCTGGCAGCAGATACGTGATGTCACAGAGAATGTTATGACACACTATCTGACACTCTGTTAACAATTTACAAAATAAATTTAAACAGCAGTAAAGAACACAATAAGTTGTTTACCGATTCGGTGTCTAACTACACCTACAGGGGCTACCAAGGGGAGGAAATTCACTATTAGTAGAATTAATTCGGAATAAACCAACGGTTTATCTCCTTCACTTAAGACCTACCCAATGCAACTTCAATCTAAGTCCTACTTAGACCAGTTCCTACTCCCCTCAATCACGGTGATATCAACCAATTGAATAATTGAATTGTGAAGACACACTTCAATAAACTATCTTGATCTTGCTTCAAAGCTTCAATTAAGAGACAAACACTCGTGCTTCAAAGCTTTGGTGATAAACTACCCTTACAAACAAATCCTAGTCAAGGCACTTATCAATTGATAGTAGCTTGGATCACAAGAGAAACTAGAATTACACAAATAACAACTGCTATATCTTCAATAAATTTGACAGTATAAGGGTTGAATTCATTTTATAGAAGCGATCCACGAAACTTGGTTTGGGCTTCCATAAAGATAACTAGGGTTCACTTAATTTAATCCTAAAAACATGGTCTTTTCAACAACCAATTTAGGTTTAATTAAGATTAACCTAGCAACCACGTGAGCATGCATTCTAGTAAAGAAAAACATAATATAGCGCTCAACAAACTTCGAAAAGTCTCGGGAAAAGCATTTCGAGCAGAATGTCACGAATGTCATAACATCGTTAAGGCATCGACTATTTTCTGCAAATTTCAGACAACTTTAGCTTCAGTTCGGTACTTCAAACATCCTTGTCAAGTAGGATTTATCTTCAATCTCTGAATGTCATGACATTTATCAAGACATGCCATAACCTAGTTTTACCAAAAAGTAATGCCAACTTAAAACACTAACAAACTCCCCCTTTGGCACATTTTTGGCTAAAACTACTTAAGTTATCAGAGTACCTATGCAGCAGAAGACAAACTAGTTCTAAGCTATCCTAAGCTTAAAGAAACTAGAACCTAGAGATAAGATAAATTCTACCCATACAGAAATCCCACAATTCCCACAATTGCCCACAAACAAAATAAAATTGCCTTACAGTTTCCCAAAATTCCCAGCCACTGTCACACAGTAGTTCTCCCCCTTTTTAGCCACAAAGGGGCCAAAGAAAACAGTACATAATTCCCTGATCATTCAATAGATAGTTAAGTACCAGCATTATTAAATGATACATCTCAGTCAAAAGATTACAGATCTGTCAACCAAAATGATTACAATCTTTCAGAATACAACCCAAAACAAGTACAGGAAAACAGGATTTAAACAACAAGGCAATACACAACAATGGACAGGCTTCCATCTCAAATGCTTTCTTCACCAGAAGGGACACTATGAAAGGAAGCATCTTCTGAACTCCCTTCAGCTCCAGCCATCTGAACATCCTCATTTTCAGCATCACCATGACCTCATCGTGCTATCCCTTCATCCTCAACCTCTGTGTCCTGCTCTAGTTGAGAGATCAGCTCTTCAAGGCTTTGTTTCCTTGCTTCAAGCTCTTTGCAGGTAGCTCTTAGCACAACTAATACTGTTGCCTTTTGAGAAGTTGCCTTGATGTTGGATGTCTCACCAGATGTCATGACAATGTCTGGAACATGTCTGTCTTGAAAAAGTTTGTAGTGGAATCCAAGAGCAGGAGCTCTTTTGCAGACTACATCTCTTTCAGCTAGAATATCAGGAAATTGGTCAGTGATAATTCCACAAAGGCTATTGGTCCTTTGATAGCATAGCTTTCGGCATGCTTGAGGTCTTTCAAATATATAGGATCCATAGTCAAATGTAGTCTGAGTGCCTACTGCATATATGAATCTTCCCAGTCCATTAGAGATGGTGGATTTGTGATTGGTGGGGACCCAGTTAGCAGCCCCAATCTTATACAGGATGGTAAATTTGACACTCAACTTGCTTGCTGAGAGTTTTCCCTTTAGAGGCCATTGCCTTACTTGTTTGGCAGTGATGGTTTTGAGATCTTGTTGTCGATTTCCTCCACTCTGGTGAGCATTATCGATCTACCAGAATGTTGATCACATTTGGAGAAAACGACTTTCCTCCCCTCACATATCTGGTAGTCGTGAGCTCCTATCCCACACCACTTGGATTGACTATAAACTCTTTCACCAAAACTTCATAACAGTTTGAGAAACTCACAACTGTTTTCATCAGACCAGCCTCTTTAAGCAAGTCAACAATTTCCTTGCATTCAAGAGCACTTTTATTTAACTCTCTTTCCAGAGCCACCCTCTTTAAGCAAACATACTTCCATCTTCCAGCATTCTCAGGATGATAGAAAGAAATGTTATCAATGGCCGCCGGGCACCTTGGCGGTTTCCCGAGTTTGCTTCTTTCGGGATGAATGTCTGTGACATTCTCCTCAACATCAAAATCAGAGTCTTGATCTGACTCTGAGGATTCAGGTTCTTTCCTCTTTTTCACAATTGGTGTTCTCTTTGGTCTAGAGCCATCACCAACAGTTTTTACTCTACATCTCCTTGTAGAGGGTCCAGCCTTGGGATACTTCTCAGTCTTGCACACATCTTCAGTATCCTTCTCTTTAGCAGGGCTCTGTGAGACTGCCTGTTTTCCCTTCCTTTTCATCATTCTCTTTGCAATGCTTGGATTGACATTGGCAATAAGATCATTGTCTGAAAACACTTCATCTAAGTCAATGACTGGATATTCAGTTAAATGATCAGATTCTTGAATTGGAGACTCTTCTAAGATACTCTCAGAAATGTAGTCGGCAGAGGTTTTATCAGGGGCACACTTTGCTGGTGATTCCTCAAGAATACTATCAAAAATATAGTCAGCAGGGGCTTTACCAGAGGCATATTTTGCTGGGGATTCCTCAAGAATACTATCAGAAATCACATCTTCCTTATCAGCAGGGGTTTTATTACAAATATCATCAATACGTACTTCAGAATCTTTAACTGAAGGATCCACATTATTCTTAACAGGAGAAGCATCATGATCACCAGATGTCTCGACATTCTCAGTGACATCTGGATCAACTGCTAAACTAGGGCTAGCAGATTTATAGTTTAGAGGGATTGAAACTCCAGGTACAGATTGGTCTTCGTTTAGGATCCTGGTTACTAATCTAGCAATGGCTATATGCACAGACCTAGACCCCTCTATGTTCGTTATTTACGGGGGCAAGAGGATGATGAAGTCTTACCAGAAGGAGATGCTTGAGACTTTCTTGCATTCCTAGTGCGTAATTTCTTGACTCTTTCTGGGTCAGTGGCCAATGCACGCAGTGGAGTAACCCTTAGTGCTTGGTTTGCATGGCTTGACATTTGCTTGACCGGGGATGGAGATGAAGATCCGATTCTTGAGATGATGAGGATGATGAAGACATTTTTCGCTGATGGTTTTTGAGAGAATGAGAGCGAAAATGGCAGAGGGTTTCAAAGTTTCTTTTGGGTGAAGAAAGAGTGATACTACTTTCAAATGAAGAAACTGTTATATGTGGGTATCTCTTCCTATTCTTGGACCTTTTAAAATAAGGATGAAAATACTTAAATAACCCACTTATAAATAATTGAAATAAAAAGTCCCTTTCATCCCTTGTTGTAGACACAGTTAATTGCTACAACTCCTCATATTGACAAATACCCAATTTGTCCCTTAAAGTCTTAAATTGACTAACTTCAGGTGCTTTAGTAACAATGTCACAGTACAATGTCATGACATCCTGTATGACATTGTACTCAATCAGTATCTGCTTCATCCAGATCATCTTAGAGCAATTCCTATCAGCTGCTATGTGTTCAACTTCAACATTGTATAGGAACACACAATTTTGCTTCTTGCTGATCCAAGGAATAAGATTGTTTCTCAAGAAGACACATCCATCAAAAGACCTTTTACACAAGCTTTGATCAACACTTTCTCCACTTGTTTTCTTGGACATTTTCAAATGTGTGAGAGCAGGAGTCCTTTTATGGCACCCATTCTTCATTCCAAATTTCTGGACAAAATTCCTTGCATACTTGCTCAGTGGAAGGAGTGTTGAGTCTTCCATCTGTGAGACTTGCAGTCCAAGAAAATGAATCAACTCTCCAATGAGGCTCATCCCAGATTCAGCTTGCATTTGGTTGTCAAAATGTCTCACAATTGTGTCAGGTATTCCTCCAAAAACTATGTTATTAACATAAATTTGAAGCACCATGATCTTTCCATCTTTGACAAAGAGGGTTTCATCCAAGACTCCTCTCCTGTATCCTTTGACAGTAAGATGCTTGGTTAGCCTTTCATGCCAGATCCTAGTACTTTGCTTCAGTACTTTAGGAGCGGTCAGATGTCTAGAAAATGAGTGTGACATTCTGATTTCCTGTCCAGCCTTATACTTACCACAAATTCTCCCTTTATCCATGTGAAGTCTTGGTATCCTTTTGACTCCCTCTATGGAACTGATCCTTTTCATTCCTCTGAGATGTGGATGACCAGATTCTTGCTGCCACAACTTTACTTCCTCTTCATCTTTGTCTGTAGAACACACAGAGGACAGAGTGGTGTTCTCAGATTCCCACATGTAGCAGTTGTCCTTTGATCTGACTCCTCTCATAGTCACTACTTGTTCATCATTGATTACAAGACATTCAGACTTAGTGAAGTTAACTGTGAATCCCATATCACATAGCTGACTTATGCTAATGAGATTTGCAGTCCAACCTTTTACCAGCAACACTCCATTTAGGTTTGGAACTCCAGACCGGTTTGAGTTTCCAATCCCTTTGATTTCTCCTTTAGCTCCATCTCCAAAAGTAACAGAACTGACAGAATGAGGTTTAACATCTTTAAGAAGATTTCTGTCTCCAGTCATATGCTTAGAGCACCCACTGTCAAAGTACCAATCTTCCTTGGCAGACACTCTAAGAGAAGTGTGAGCTACCAGAGCTGCAGTCCTCTTCTTCCACTTTTGAGTGTAGGGTACCTTGATGTTCTTAGGCTTAACATAGGGAGTCTGATTAGGGTATCCATGTAGCCTATAGCAGAAGGACTTTATGTGACCAAACCTTCCACAATAATGACATCTCCATCTTTGAAAATTTTTGTTCAAGTTTCTATGATTTTGATGTTGAACCCAATGTTGTAACATCTGTTTTGACATTGGTTCATTAAGTCTGTTCTTCCTTTTGTTATTAACAAATTTCTTAGCCTCCACATATCCTGAGGCAGACCTATTTCCTGTTTTGTGGTGTGACATCTTCTTTGCCATTGACTTGCCAGGTTTGTTCCACTCCTGGTTATTAGTAAATCTCTTTGCAGCCACATACCCTGAGCCAGACACATTTCCTGTTTTATGTTGTGACAACTGTTTTGACATTGTTTTCTCATGTCTCTTCTTCTTAATGTCACCAACAGGTTTCTTTTCAGCCACATATCCTAGACCATGCTTATTTCCTGTATTTTGTCCAAGTGAAGAATTTCTTCCAACTTATCGATTACGGATGTCAACATTTTGTGATTTAGACATCGATCAAGTTTGGAGTTCAACATTACAATATCACTATTGAGGTGATTTATAGTGGTTGTGTTTTCCTTTTCTCGACCTCCGACTTCTCAATCGACTTTTACATTTCTCATTTTTGACATACTTCACCATTTTTATACACGACTTCTGTAGGTTTCACAAACTCTTCAAATGTCACTTCCTCATCACTAGAATCCATATCGAATTGTACACTCCGAGAAGCGGTGACAAGTTTGGCTACTTCTTCCTCGATTCACTTCACGAATCACCATCGGACCAAGTGACATCCATTCCTTTCTTTTGTTTCTTTAGAAAGGTGGGACATTCACTAATATGTCCATATCCTTCACAACCATGACATTGGATTCCTTGACTTCCTTTTTCCTCGACTTGGATCTTCTTGGAGTCATAAGATCTGCGATGTCGATGAAATGTCCTTGACATTTGACCTTGACTTTGGATCAATCCTCTTGATGAGCTTGTTGAACTGTCTTCCAAGCATAGCTATAGCTTCAGATATCTTCTCTTCATCTTCCACCTTGCATCCTTCTTCAGTATTAGATACAAGTGCTATGCTCTTGTTCTTTTTGTCAACAGTTTCACTGATTCCCATCTCAAAAGTCAGAAGAGATCCAATAAGTTCTTCAACCTTCAAGGTGCTGATATCCTGAGCCTTCTCCATTGCAGTCACTTTTATTGCAAACCTTTTAGGCAAGGATCTGAGAATCTTTCTCACCAGCTTTTCTTCTGACATCTTTTCACCAAGTTCTCCTGAGGCGTTGGCAATCTCCAAAATATTCATGTGAAACTCATGAATAGTCTCATCTTCTTTCATCTTCAAATTCTCAAATTTGGTAGTGAGCATCTGAAGTCTTGACATCTTCACCTTGGATGTCCCCTCATGAGTAGTTTTGAGAGTGTCCCAAACATCCTTGGCCAGCTCACATTGATGGACCAGTCTGAAGATATTTCTGTCAATACCATTGAATAGGGCATTCAATGCTTTAGAGTTCCCCAGAGCTAGCTCCTCTTCCTCTTTGTTCCATTCCTCCTCAGGTTTCAAGACAGTAGTCCCATCTTTCTCAAGCTTGGTGGGATGTTTCCATCCTTTGTCGTGACTCTCCAAGCTTTAATATCCGATCTTAAGAAGGCAACCATACGAGGCTTCCGGTAATCATAATTAGACTCATCCGAATGGGTGGTCTACCCAAATCCTCCTTCCTTATGCATTACGCGGAAACTATTATCCTAGATCTCACCCGAAATAACAGGGGTGCCGCTCGATGCCAATTGAAATTCTGGCGCAAATCGTGATGTCACGAGAGAATGTTATGACACACTATCGACACTCTGTTAATAATTTACAAAATAAATTTAAACAACAGTAAAGAACACAATAAGTTGTTTACCCAGTTCAGTGTCTAACTACACCTACATCTAGGGGCTACCAACCCAGGGAGGAAATTCACTATTAGTAGAATTAATTCAGGAATAAACCAACCAGTTTATCTCCTTCACTTAAGACCTACCCAATGCAACTTCAATCTAAGTCCTACTTAGACACGAGTTCTACTCACTCCCCTCAATCACGCGGTGATATCAACCTATTGAATAATTGAATTGTGAAGACACACTTCAATAAACTATCTTGATCTTGCTTCAAAGCTTCAATCAAGAGACAAACACTCGTGCTTCAAAGCTTTGAGTGATAAACTACCCTTACAAACAAATCCTAGTCCAAGGCACTTATCAATTGATAGTAGCTTGGCTCACAAGAGAAACTAGAATTACACAAATAACAACTGCTATATCTTCAATAAATTCGGGCCCAGATATAAGGGTTGAATTCCTTTATAGAAGCGATCCGAAACTTTTTTGGGCTTCCATAAAGATAGCTAGGGTTCACTTAATTTAATCCTAAAAACATGGTCTTTTCAACAACCAATTTAGGTTTAATTAAGATTAACCTAGCAACCACGTGAGCATGCATTCTAGTAAGAAAAACATAATATAGCGACTCAACAAACTTCACGAAAAGTCTCGGGAAAAGCAGTTGAATAGAATGTCACTGAATGTCATAACATCATTAAGGCATCGGACTATTTTCTGAAATTTCGGCCTGACTTTTAGCTTCAGTTACCTGTACTTCAAACATCCTTGTCAAGTAGGATTTATCTTCAATCTCTGAATGTCATGACATTTATCAAGACATGCCATAACCTAGTTTTACCAAAAAGTAATGCCAACTTAAAACACTAACAAACTCCCCCTTTGGCACATTTTTGGCTAAAACTACTTAAGTTATCAGAGTACCTATGCAGCAGAAGACAAACTAGTTCTAAGCTATCCTAAGCTTAAAGAAACTAGAACCTAGAGATAAGATAAATTCTACCCATACGAAATCCACAATTCCACAATTGCCCACAAACAAAATAAAATTGCCTACGGTTTCCCAAAATTCCCCTCACAAGAGTTCTCCCCCTTTTTAGCCACAAAGGGGCCAAAGAAAACAGTACATAATTCCCTGATCATTCAATAGATAGTTAAGTACCAGCATTATTAAATGATACATCTCAGTCAAAAGATTACAGATCTGTCAACCAAAATGATTACAATCTTTCAGAATACAACCCAAAACAAGTACAGGAAAACAGGATTTAAACAACAAGGCAATACACAACAATGGATAGGCTTCCATCTCAAATGCTTTCTTCACCAGAAGGGACACTATGAAAGGAAGCATCTTCTGAACTCCCTTCAGCTCCAGCCATCTGAACATCCTCATTTTCAGCATCACCAATGACCTCATCGTGACTATCCTTCATCCTCAACCTCTGTGTCCTGCTCTAGTTGAGAGATCAGCTCTTCAAGGCTTTGTTTCCTTGCTTCAAGCTCTTTGCAGGTAGCTCTTAGCATAGCTAGGACTGTTGCCTTTTGAGAAGTTGCCTTGATGTTGGATGTCTCACCAGATGTCATGACAATGTCTGGAACATGTCTGCCTTGAAAAAGTTTGTAGTGGAATCCAAGAGCAGGGGCTCTTTTGCAGACTACATCTCTTTCAGCTAGAATATCAGGAAATTGGTCAGTGATAATTCCACATAGCAGGGAGGGAAAAGCTATTGGTCCTTTGATAGCATAGCTTTCAGCATGCTTGAGGGTCTGCTCAAATATATAGGATTCATAGTCAAATGTAGCCTGAGTGCCTACTGCATATATGAATCTTCCCAGTCCATTAGAGATGGTGGATTTGTGATTCGTGGGGACCCAGTTAGCAGCCCCAATCTTATGCAGGATGGCAGAATTTCCAGCACAGCTTTTAGCTTCCAGTTCTGAGCTGTACTTCAAACATCCTTGTCAAGTAGGATTTATCTTCAATCTCTGAATGTCATGACATTTATCAAGACATGCCATAACCTAGTTTTACCAAAAAGTAATGCCAACTTAAAACACTAACATTTTAAATAAACATTGATCCGGTGTCAAATCCAAAAAGGTCCATAACATGCACAGTACGTCAGATCCATCCGATCTACTTACTAACGCGTTTTGACATTGAATAAATGGCCCAGATTATTTAGGACTTTTATTTTATTCTCTAATTTTCTTTTAAATTTTTTTAAATTTAAAAGTCATAAAAAATTCATTTCAACTCCTAATATTGTGAAAAAGTCATCAAAAATACTTTTGATTTTTCTCTTTCTGATTTTTGTTTTTTCACAATTTTATGTTATGATTTGATTTTTTTTTAATGAATTTTCTCATTCATTTTGATTTGTTTAATTGTTTAAAAATACTTTCAGGTCATTTAAAATTCTGAATTTTATTGGAAAAATACTCATTTTGGTCCCTTAATTATACCCTTGGGTTCACATTGGTCCCTTTACTTTTTTCGTGTCATTTTGGTCCCTTAACTTTCAAAATGTTTCATTTTAGTCCTTTTTGTCTAATTAGCGACCAATTTCAAAGTTTTCCGTCACTAATTAGACAAAAAAGACTAAAATAAAACTTTTTGAGAGTTAAGGGACCAAAATGACACGAAAGAAAGTTAAGGGACCAATGTGAATCCAAAGATATAGTTAAGGGACCAAAATGAGACTTTTGCCAAAAAATTTAAAGAGGGTCCAATGACATCTTTACAAATATTGATGATCTCATTTTATTTTTCTTTGTGATCTTACATTTTTTTATTTTTTTTATTTCACTAATTTCTTTAATTTTTAAAATTAGTTCTGACTTTAAATAATTCTGAATTTTTTTGTCAACACTTGTTGACCTATATTTTAGCTTTGTTAATTTTTTGGGTTTTTATTTGGATTTTTAAATGCCATTATGTATTTCATCAATAAAATCAAATTAAAATACCATTTTTAAAATCATTTTTGTATATTATTTTATTGTTTTATTAATTAATGACTTGGTTCTGACTTAGTTCTATATTAACACATTATGAGTCATAAATTTTATTAACATCAATGGAACTTGGGCGTTGATATGTCAAAAGACCAAATCCACCAAGATGGTTGATTTATTTTAGTGAAGTTAGACCTAGTGGAGTTTCATCTGATGCATTAGTTACACTATGATTTCCCCATCCGTCTTCATCTCACTCCCATTATTCATTTCCTTTTGATTGGTTCTTAGTGGCCAAGGATTCTATCAATTCTTTGATGAATTCTCATAACCTTTGACCAAGGATCAAGGGCTAAATCATAATGAACCATATCATGAGTATTCATCTTTTACTTGATTAATTATTAGTGGCCAAAGATTTAGACTTGCAAGCCCAAGGATGATTAAATGTTGAGATGTGACCAATAACCTTGATAACTCATTGTGTGGAGGCGTTGATTCTATCAATCCTCTAATGAGTTCTCATAACTTTTTACCTAGGCTCAATGTTCAAATCATTATGGATCCTTCATGTAAAACCCCTAACAATTAACAACTAATTTCTAATTTTACTTTTATATCTTTTATTGCTTTACTTTATCTTTTAGCATCCATTATCATGTTTATGATTATGCACTTTTCTCTTTGTCCATTTGGACATTTGTTTATGTTTATGTCATTTTTTCTCTTTGTGCACTTGGACATTTTGTTTTGTGCTTAAAATATTAATAAAGGTTTAAACCCTAAAACTTGTTAACTTGGACTTGGTTACCTTACCATATGCTTGGAGATTGGATCCTGGACTTAGGATTAGGACCTTGACCTTGGCTTGGAGATTTTGTTGCTCTATTTTTTATTTTGTCTTAAGTTCTTGGGGTTTACTCCAAGGCATTAGGTTGTTATCTTGTTTATGTGCAGGTTTTTCTGTTGTGCTCATTTATGAGTAGGAATTCATCTGTATACAGTTGTTACTCTGCCCAATTTTTGTGAAGACTTAATATCATCTGAGGCTTTAGTTCATCCAAGGCTTGGTGTTTGTATGAGTATTTTATTTTGCTTGTTTTTTTTATCTAAATGATGGGAATTCTACATTAACTTCTTTATCTCAAGTGTTGACTTCTTGTTTGTTTAGATCGCTCTTTTCTATAACTTTTACTTTTTGTACATAGGATAGTCCATTCATCTCCTCCTATCTTCTTTAATTTCAAAATCTTCTCCCTCTTTTTTTAAAGAATTTTTGTTTTCAAACTTGAACCGTTTTCATAATAAACTTGGACTTGGGTCCATGCATTTTCAAAATATTTTTCTTAAATAAACCCTCAACCAATCTAATCATATTTTGACATCTTTCTTAAGACTAAAATCCATTAACCTCACTTAAACTTTTTTAGCCATTTTAGCTTTTCTATCTATAAAACTTTTTCTCAAAAGATTAGATTCTTGTCGATTCTTGTAGTGATGCAAACTACTATACTTCTATGATATGCAGTTGTTGTACCCCAAAATTTACCCTCTTGATTTAGGCTTATGTCTCATCATAAACATCATATTGCATTGCATTCATACATAATGATAGGATCAAAGTTATATGGTTCTCAAGTTCTCTACACGCTATGGAGGTTGATTGTGTTAGCATTTTGTTCTAAGGGAGTCTCAGGCTCTCATGTCTTTGAATCTTTCAAGTCACAATGATATATTATAGCTCAAGACATCTCATTTTTCTCATTGATTCCTCAAGAGTTGAAGTTTTGCAAAGAATTGATGAGGAATTCATCTATGGCATTTATCTGGCAAAATTAGGGTTTTGTCTCATTGTGAAGTTTGAAGTTTGGCTAAGTCAATTTCTTGAAGTATCATATTACTATTATCATTTGAGTTATCATGTTTCAAGGAATTATTCAATACATTCAGAAGATTTGAGATTTTGAAGCTTGATTGGCTATCTCCTTATACAAGGTGCAAAATTAGGGTTTTGGATATAATCAGGATTTCTTCAGATTTTTCACTCAAACTTGATTTCATGTGTTTATATATGTTGTTGGGAATCCATGGTTGAAATATTGAGGTTCAATTTTGATTAGAAGCAAGTCAATTGATCACAAGGGAAAAATGGTCATTTTGGTCAAAATAAGTCAAAGTCAGGAGTTGACCAAGTGGACTTCTGGTCAACCATCAATTCAAATATCCTCTTTTCATATTTCATGGTTAAATTCATCATTGAATCAAGGAAATTGAATAAATTATGGTTAACTTATTCTTGAAGTTATTGGAAGTTTGAAATTTTCTAAGTGTCCACCCTATAGAACTTTGACATGTCATAACTTTCTCAATTTTTATCTAATTGTTGCATACCATAACTTTTTGGAAAGCTTGGGAAAAATTCTACAATTTTGTCAATGTGTAAAATTTCTCAAAAATGCATCATTTTAAAGATATTTGAGTTTGGAGTTTGGTGCACAAAGCATGCAAGAATGCCTAGCCAATCTGCCTTATCTTTGCTTTCCGCGCGCATAATATCATCAAACAGGTGGCGTGCAAAATGTGAGAGCTTGTATCTTTTGATTTAAGTCCAATCTTGAAAATGTGCCTCGTACATTTTAAAGTTGGCTTGGAGAGCTTTGTATCAAGCCTTGAACCATCTCAAATGGTTAAGTTTTGATTAAGTTATGATCATTGAAAGTTCAAGCCAAAAACTGATCATCATGCACACTCATGTCGCGCCATGCCCAGGTTTTCATGATCTGTTTTTCTTAAACTTGTCTTGATCACATCTCATTCATTTCTCCACCATTTTCCATGATTCAAAGCTCACACTCAAGCTCAGGAATTGATCTTTATTTGGCTCAAAGAAAAGGAGAAAACACACGAGCCAATTTTAAGGAATTTGAAGCACAAGTTGAGTCATGGAACTGTGTTGTATATGCATAGTATTTTCAGATTTTTTTGTACAAACTAATTTAAGGTCCTTGTGCATAAGTTGTACACGAATTCACTCACTCTTATCTTACCAAATGAGGCAAAACCACTCATTTATATAGCATGACTCTTATTCTATCAAGTGTGGCCATTTTTGGAAATTTTTACAATCTTGCAAATTCTCACACATGTACTATCTAGCCAGCTCACCATTCTGATCTTTTGCACTCTAATTCCACTCATGATTAGTTCATCAAAACACACACAAAGTGTGAGAAACACCAAGCAAAACGCAAGATTGTAAAACACTGAAGTTGACTCAGAGGGAGAAGTCATTCAGTGTGCCATGTTAGTAGATTCTGAACCATTGGGTATAGAAGAAGCACTCAAGAAGAAAGTCTGGCTTGATGCCAGGAAAGAAGAACTTGAGGCTATAAAGAGAAACAAAACTTGGGAGTTAACAAAACTTCCAAAGGAGAAGAAAGCCATCAGTGTCAGATGGGTTTTCAAGGTGAAGCTTAAGCTAGATGCATCGGTTGCCAAGCATAAAGCTAGGCTAGTGGCCAGAGGTTTTCTTCAGAAACCTGGACAAGACTATTTCAAGGTGTTTGCTTATGTAGCTAGGCATGAAACAATCAGATTGGTGATTGCTTTAGCTACGAGCAGAAGTTGGCCGCTGATGCATTTGGAGGTGAAGTCAGCATTTTTGAATGGTCCATTACAAGAGGAGGTATACGTGTCACAAGCTCCTGGCTTCGTGAAAAAGAATCAGGAAGGGATGGTGTATAAGTTACACAAAGCTCTGTATAGATTGAAGCAAGCACCCAGAGCTTGGAATCAGAAGATTAATTCGTTTTTCCAAAAGCAAGGGTTTTAGAAATATGAGATGGAGTATGGCGTATATGTGAAACATTCTGGAAGTAATATGGTTCTAGTATATCTTTATGTTGATGACATATTGTTTACGGGAAATTGTCCATAAGATATATCCAAGTTCAGGAAAGTACTGATGAATGAATTCGAGATGTCAGATCTAGGAAATATGGCATATTTTCTAGGGGTGGAGGTTCTGTACTCAAAGGAGGGTATCATTTTGCATCAACTGAAGTATGAACTTGAGCTTCTGAAGAGATTTAAGTTGCAGAAGTGTACAGTTGCTGTAACACCATCAGAAACCAATCATAAAATGGATTCTAACTCTGATTGTGATTTTGTGGATGCTACAACCTTCAAGTAGTTGGTTGGTTCTCTTAGGTATTTGTGCAATACCAGACCTGACATTTGCTATGCAGTTGGAATGGTCAGCAAATTTATGAGTAATCCAAAGTGGTCCCATTACCAAGCTGCTGTCAGGATTCTGAGGTATATAAAGGGGACTTTGAAATATGGAGTGTTATTTCCCTTTAGAAGGAAGTCAGAACCAAAACTAGTGGGTTATTCTGATTCTGACTGGTGTGGAGATAGAGTTGACAGAAAAAGTACTTCTGGCTACCTGTTCAAGTTTCTGGGAGGTCCTATTTCTTGGGTTTCCAAGAAACAACCTATTGTGGCTCTATCAACATGTGAATCTGAGTACATTGCAGGCGTTGTAGCTGCATGTCAAGTTGTTTGGCTTCTGAATCTTCTGGAGGATTTGAAAATTGTGATAGAGAAACCTCTGAAGTTGTTGAATGATAACAAGTCTGCAATCAACCTTGCCAAGAATCCAGTGTTACATGGAAGAAGCAAGCATATTGAGACAAAGTATCATTTTCTCAGAAGTCAAGTACATAAAGGAGTGTTAGAAGTTCTACACTGCAGCACCTAGAAACAGCTGGCAGATATTCTTACAAAGGCTATCAAAACTGACTAGTTTCTTCATTTGAGAAATGAAATTGGTGTTGTCAGTTTTTGATGGACATGAATTAAGGGATGGTGTTGAGAATAATTCATGTTAGAAGTTCTGGCGCTGTCCAGAAGTAGAAGTTCTGGCGTTGTCCAGAAGCTGAGGTTCTGATGCTGTCAGAAGTTGATGAACTTCTGAGGGCGTTATTGTAATTATTAATTATTAGGGTACTTTAGTATTTGTTATTTTTATACTGTTAGTATCATTTAACTTAATCACCAAGATTAGGTTTTAATTAGGGTATGTTTTAATTAGGGTTTATGGGCATATTTATTTTTGGGCTTTTGTTGTGTATAAATATGTACTCTTATTTCATTAATATTCATTCAATCCTTATTTTATACTCTCTTATTTCCATCGTTATTTTTCTCTTTGTCCTTGTGCACCAACATATATAACTAAAAGCATTAAGAGCATATTTTAGATTAGTACTTTAAACTTACTATATAAAGTATAAAATCAGCTTCCATAATGTATTCTACGGTTAAGGTCTTTTACCCTTTACTATGAACTAGTGTTTAGACCCGTGCGAGGCACAGGTAAAAATGTGTATAAGAATAATAAATTTATTAAAATTACTGATAAATTATAAAAATAATTTACGATAAAATGAAAATATATTTAAAGATATTTTTAATTGTTAATAATAAAGATTTGAAGAAATATATTTGTACATCTTAAAATTTAAGCAATCTATTTAAATTTAATATTTAAAATAATCATAAATTATATAGATTTAAATAATTTTATAATTTACATATATAATAAATTGTTAGTCATAAAATTAGTTACTTAAATTATTATGTTAAAATTTTCTGATAAAGTATTAGCCAAAAAATTAATTACGTAAGTGAATTATGTCAAAAATTATGGACTTTCTTCAGAAGTTTTACATCCACCAGAAGTGCCACCTTGGTTAACTTCTGGACCTTGTCCAGAACCATCACCTTCAAAAGTTCCTCCTTTAGAATCATGACCACCACCAGAGGATGGACTACCTTTAGAAGCTCCTCCTTCAGAAGGTCCACCTTTAGAGTCATGATTACCACCAAAAATTTGATCACCTCCAAAAGCTTGTCCTCCAGAACCTACGTCTTCAGAGTTTTCCCTTCCAAAAGCATGATCACCACTAGATTCTTGATCATCATCAAAATCTGGATCATAATCAAATTCACCATCTGACTCATCATTAGAGTCTCCAGAAGATTCTTCATCTTCTGACTCTATCTCTTCTTCAAAACTTTCAAGTCTTAACTCATCTTCGGAACCTTCATGTTCTAACTCATTTTGTGAAGCAGAATCTCCTTGATAATCTAACTCATCTTCTGATTCTTCTTCTGACTCAGAATCACCTTCGAGTTCTGACTTGTCTTCAGCTTTAGAGTCATCTTCTAACTCTGACTCTTCTTCCGAAACCTCAGATTCTGACTCATCTTCAGAATCTTCAATGTCATTTTCTGACTCTTCAGAAGTTTCAACTTCTGACTCTTCTTCAGAATTTTCAACTTCTGACTCGTCTTCAAAAGTTTCAACTTCTGACTCCTCTTCAGAAGTTTCAACTTCTGACTCCTCTTCAGAAGTTTCAACTTCTGACTCCTCTTTAGAAGTTTCAACTTCTGACTCCTCTTCAGAAGTTATCTCTACATTAGAAGTTAGTTAGGACTTGCTCCAATCCAAAACTTCTCACTCTTTCACAACAACGTCTATGCTGATTTCTACTTTGTTGGTTTCTGGACAATAGAGCTTATATGCACCTGTACTGCGGTACCCCACTAGTAACATTACCTTGCTTCTATCATCCAGCTTCTGTCTTCTAGCTGCTGGGACGCGTTTGTAACATACAAAACCAAACACTCTCAGATGACCAACACTTTGCTTATCTCCAGCCCACTTCTCTAAAGGAACAATTTCCTTCAGCTTCTTTGTTGGACACTTGTTCAGAACATATGCTGATGTGGCAACAACTTCTCCCCATAACATATCAGGTAACTTGTTCTCTTTCATCGTACTTTTGGACATATCAAGCAAAGTTCTGTTTCTTCTCTCAGCAAGACCATTGTGCTGAGGAGTATATGGAGCAGCTATCTAAACATAATTAACAGAATTTTCATTGTGCAATGTATATCAACACAAAACATACAAAAAAGTAAAAGACTAGGTAAATTAACAGAATTTTCAATTTCTACACAAAAAGTAACAACATAAGAAATTGTAATTTAAAATATAATTAATTTTTAAAAATATATAATTAGTTCATTCCTTAGTGTTTGATTCCTTTTTATAAATAGGATTGTCAAAGCATTATTTCAGTTAAACATAATTTTAAATGAATGTATTAAAATGTTGAAAATCTATTTTAAAAGTAATGGAACAAAAATGTTTTGTTTCAAAACACATTATAAATATATAGTTACTTAGTATTGGAAGGAATACTTAAAGTTTCAAATAAATATTAGTTTTTTATCCTAATTATGATTAAATAAACACAATTTGGTAGTATCATTTGATATAAATTCTAAAATTTAACTGATTGACATAAATTCTACCATTTGATAGTATAAATCTTAAATTTAAATTAAAAATAGTAAAACCTATAGATTATCTTAATAATAATATTAAATAGACATAAGACAACCTCATATATACTTGAATAATCATGAAGATCAAGAAATAGAGCTTTTTAAGAAGATATGTTTCATCTCATTTTCTCACGTGAAGTAAACATGTTAATATAACAATACTGTATGAAATAGTATGAAATCCTTAATAAGCTCACGTGCGGTAAACATGTTAATAAAACATGTTAATAAAACATGTTATTAAACAATACAAAATCCAGACACAAAATCAGAATATAAACCCAAATGGCCTAAAGCATCTACATGCTAATAATACTAAAGAGCTTAATATCTCTTTCAATTCAATTCAATTCAATTATTGTTATCCAATTCAATTATCTCTTCCTTTGCACTTGTAACCTATTGTAGTATATATTCTTTATGTTCCTTTTTGTTAAAGATGAATCAGAAGATCATCTTCTGGAGATGGGTCAAAAACTCATCTTCTGGAGATGACTCAGAAGTTCAACTTCTGGAGATGAACCAGAAGTGCAACTTCTAGAGATGAATAGAAAGTGAACTTCTGGAGCAGAAGAAGAAAAGTTTAGAGTAAAAATTTATTATTCCTTTCACTGAATAATTACACAGTGGGTAAAAGTTGTATTTATAATAGCCAATACAGTTACACAATGTAACAAACTGTAACAGAAAAGTACACGTGGCAAGATATGACTTGCTGTAAAAGCCTGAGCAAAAACTAACACTCCTAACAATCAGTTTTATATCCTTTAAATTCTAACACTTTTCCATATTCAATTCAATTTCCAACTGCTCCACCTTAGCCAAGCGTTCAATTCCGAATCTCTAGCCAAAGTCTAAAAAGAAGTTAAATGACTTTGGTGCAGACACATGACCTCCAGAATTTAACTCAGATGTTTGGACATCTTCTGTATACAATTCTGATCTTCTACTGTCACATCAAGACGAATACGAAAAATTCTGATATTCAAATGTCATATTTGTATACGAAACATCCCAACATTAATTTACTATAAACCTATAAATAAGATGAAAATAAGATGAAATAAACCTAAAAATAACTTGAGAAGCTAAAAATAAGATTAAACAAACCTAAAACTTAAAGAAATTGACATAAAAATTGACATAAAGAAAAGGAGCTCAACACTTCAGGCAGAGTAATGATATAAAAATTGACATAAAGAAAAGTTAAACCAAAGCATCACTAACAATTTATAAGCCAATCTCACCTGAACTGGAATATAACAACCAAGCGCAACTATAGAAACTTAATCAGACACTGGAACTGGTGCATCGGGATAACATGCATATGAATCATAAGGAGCAGGAGGTGGTGGTAGAGCCATATGTCTAAGCCACAAAAATAAACAAACATAAAGCTAATAATATGGAAGAGCAAACAAAAGGAATTTTGTATCAATGTTTCCAATTGCATATCTCAACAGATTGCTCAAATTCAGCTACACAACAGTGCTATAGTCACTATATGACAACATTTGGAACTACCTAGCATATTGCAGAACACTGGTATCCAGAATGTTAGGTCAAGAAAGAACACTGTAAGTATATGATGTTTTGAATGAAAAACAATACACGAAAAATATGAAAAGCTTACAGTTTCATTTTTGGAAGATCCATATTTACTTTGAATCTACAAAGATGATAAACCAACCAGTATGCACATAATCAACCAGAGAAAGCTTTCAAAGACACCAAAACTTTTCCCACTCACCTTCAAAGAAAAGTTAGTTACATCGAACATAATTAACTTGGCCTCAAAGTAGTGAGCTAAAGCCTTGTCAAGCACCTGATGGTGATGGTAAAGTTCTGCAAGACATGAAAAGAAAAACTTTTGAATTAGCCAAACAAATCATTAGAAACAAATCAATAGAAACATAAAATCTTGAGAGCATAATAGTCCGACTTGCAGGGGAATTCACCGGAACTATATAATATGAAAAGGATGATTTATCTGGTTATAACTTACTAAATAGATAAACAAAGACAACAAATGGAGAAGTTTTCAATATTTGTAGAGAAACAATACAAACCTCCATCTTAAAACATTGGTCCCACATGAACCATAACAGAATAATATCAAAGTCAATTAAAAAAACGAAATGATGCTAAAATCGAAAAAATGAATAAACCAAGAAGCAGGAATAGAAATTGATTGAGCAAAAGCAAGAATAACTTGAAGGAAACAAAATGGCCATAATAAGCAGCATAGTATAAGCAGGTTCATCCATTAGCAGTATCAAACATCAAAACCTGAAAAATTTTCCATAAATTTCACAAATCAATTTTCCAATTTCATCTATAAATTAACAAAAGAAAATCTTCAAATTACTTTAGCACCATCTTCAAGTAGCTTCTCCACCAAATCTTTCACGAAATCCAACCGTCGTAACAACAGTGGTAACAATAGTCGAATGTGTTGACGGAGTGGAAAAAGCAGTAACAATATCAAAATTTAGTTAAATTGCACCGTGGAAAAAAAAACTGAGGAATCATAAACTAACATTTTTGCTGTTAATCGTTTGGAGATATGGCATCCAAGAGTTGGGCCAAGGAATCATTTACAGTTTCAGATTTTATCTTCAAGCCATATCTTTGTGATGCTCATCAGAACTATGAAAATCGGAGGCAAGATGAGGTGGAGGTGGATTGACCATGGTGGTTTAAGGGTGGCTCGTAGGTTTGTTCTTAAATTGAAAGGGTGATGCGGTCATATAATACCTAAGGTTTATTTGTTGATATTCTGAATTTTGGAAAAGTGATATCTAGACTTAAATGGTCGCCCCTATTGCAATTTTGCGCTTCTCCCTACACTTTAATTTAGATTTCCAATTGATACAATGACTCTACATGTCTCAAAGTAACTATTGAGTTATCTTAAAGACTTATATGATCATTTAAAAAAAAGAATTTAAATAAAAAAGAAAAGAATTATATTGATAGAAAGTTTCTATTTATAACTAAAATAAAAATAAAAGAAGTGATGAGAGAGTGACACTTGATAAAACGTGTCAAAGAACTCATTTTAATTTTTTTCTATTGTATGATGAATCCTTAAATCTGCGGAGACAATAGTATATAACAGAAAAAGACATGAGAGCATCATGTTTTTAATCAATGAAATCTAAATAATAATCAAAATCAGTTAAAGTTTCACACCCTTTTAGAAACCAATACTTTTAAGCCGCCAGCCATGTGCGCCGTAAGAAGAGGCACAAATATAGGCTTCTCACTACTAACTATTCTAATCTTAAATCTCCTAACAATTGAAGCCACCACATATTTCATTTCAACAAAAGCCATTTCTTTTCCCAAACACACCCTTGGACCACCCTGGAAAATAGGAAACTTAAAAGGACAAACGTCTTTCAACACTACTTCACTCTCCCCCGGTTCAACCGGCTCAACAAACCACCGGTCCGGTCTAAATTCAAACCAATCTTTTCCCCATAAATTCTCCATTCTACCCATTCCATATGGAAAATAAGTCACCCTATCTCCACTTTTTACCATTGTGCCATCTGGCAATATATCATCACATGTGGCATGTTTTGAATCCCATGCCACTGGTGGATATAATCTCATTGATTCACATAGACATGCCTTTAAATAATTCATATTCTTCAATGATTCATAGGCATAATCATAATCATAATTCAATGTCTCTTTCACTATCTTGTTCTCAATCTCTGAATAACTTGATAGTAACCAAAAGAACCATGTTAGAGCTGACGATGTTGTGTCTCTCCCTGCCATAATCAAACTTATCACCATGTCTCTAATCACTTCCTCATCATGTCCTGAAACAAAATATATTCATGAACAATTTTAAAAAACCACTGCACCAAAATTGTATCAGAAGATATTAATACTGATACGTTATTCAAAGTTTTAATGATAAAAAATAAATTATAGTTAATTCAAACGCGATGACCATAATCAATGTCGCAATATTTAAATCCATCGCAAAATTGAAATTAAAAAAATGTTGATTACCTGAAGAAATAAGACGTGACAAGAGATCTTGACCACCAACAAACTCATCTTGCACTACATTCAAATTTTTCTTCCTATTTATAATCATTTCCATGACACGTGTCTGAACCTCCTTAACCGCCACTCTCAACCTTCTCTCCGATCCAACTCTCAGCCATTTCTTCACTCTCCACACCAAAAACAAAGGCGCTGCTCCACGCCTCGCCGAAATCTCAGCCGCCACGTCGAAAGCCCTCGCCAGCTGCGAAATCGGAAAGCTAGGATCCAAACAACGCCTATTATTCTCATCATTATCCTCATCATTACTCCCCAATGTGAATTTGCATATCACATTGAAAGAGAATCTCCCCAACACCTCTTGCAAATCAACCTCTTTGTTCTCTACACACAACGAATCCATTAAAGGCAATAGCTTTCCATTAACTTCTTTCTCTAACGTGTGCATGATGAAGTTATTCATGGACCTCAGCGAAAACTCGTGACTCGCTAGTTTTCGCTGCTTGATCCATAAATCACCATCCACGTTGAATATACCTTTCCCGAGAAAATCTCCGAGGATCTCAGTGAAAGGCTTTCCTTTAGGGAAGTTTTTAAAATTTGTCTTGAGTATATATTCAACGTTCCGTTGATTTGCGGTTATAACCGTTCTACATGCACCCAATCGCTGAACCAATATAGTATTGGTTCGCGATTGGGCTAGAAGGTCAGTGTACCAATCTAGCAACCGGAACCGGTTCTTGTAAAAGGACAGTAAACAACCTATGATCGGATAGGTTGTTGGACCGGTTCCGGGGAGTTTTTTGACTGGTAGGAAGATGAAGAATGTTAGGTAGAAGAGAAGGAAGAAGATGAATGAGAGAGATTGAAAGGAAAGAAGGAAAGTGATGAAGGATCCCCCCACCATGTTACTCTTGAATAATAGTGATGATGCACTGTCTCAATTATGGCAATGTATGGCTTTTTTTGAGTTGACTCTTGCTATGTATTTAAATATATGTATAGATGAGTCGAATCTTTGGGTCATTCTTTAATTAATGAATGCTAGATGATTAAATATTTATTCATGAGATTAAAGCTTGTTTTGGACTCATTCAAATTCCTAACTAAGAAACCTTTTTATTCCTTTATTTCATTCAACTATATACGCTGTCCTTAGTTAAAATAGAATTTTCTTATGGAAAGAGACATATATGATAAGTATTATTCTTGTTTATGAGAGGGAAAATGCTATTAATTAAGCAATCTTGTAACTAAATTTAATAAGGTTAATAGATTACATAGAAATGGAGAAACATAGTTTAGTCTATATTAAAATATAGGTTGAGCATTGTACCCAAAAAAGTAAATATATAGGTATAGCCACCAGAAAAAAAATAATAAAGAGTTCAAAGTTGGTGCTTGATATTAGTAAGTCAAACATGAACAAAATTGTAAACAAGGGCTACTAGAAGGCATAGTGGCATTGACTAATATTTAATCTCATGACGGTATACTTTCGGTCTTTTGTCTTTTGCATCATCGAAGATTTAATTGAATATTTAGACCATATCACAAAAAAGTTTAAAAAACTGCACACTTTTAAGATAGAGAAAGTCTTACTTGGGCAATAGTATTTTGGACATAAAATTTAGGCATAAAAAATTAGAAAATGAAAATAATTAAATAATTTAATTTTTAAATATTTAAATGATATATAACTTTATATGAGCGTGCAGGGTCGGTCCTAATTTTTTTTAGAGATTCTGGACAAATAATAAAAATCTATCCTTAATAAAAAACGAGAATTTTTAACCAACCTCATAGTGGAATGGGACACCTTATGAAAAACTGAAATACTCTTTCTAAAACTGAAAGCATATTTTTGGTTCGCACCTCTTTTTATACAAACTAGACCAAATGTGGTGTCACCTCTCAAATTGTAAGAAACATAACCGGAGATACACTTCCGGTTTGGAACTGGATGTATACATCCGGTTATAGTGGCGGGAACATTGAATTGTGTTGCCACTTGAATATTTTGTATATTATCGAAAGTATACTTCTAGTTTTTGGCACGACACAAATTTCTTAAAACAGCAACCATGTTGATCACCGCCATTTCACTACTTTTTCTTCTTAAAACCTCTAAAAACCCCTATCCATTGTCAATTCATTTTTCACTCCAAATCATCATTTTTGTGGTTCATATGAGAAAGAGCTCAAGAAAGTGGAATTTTAGGTAAACTTTATTCCTTTTATCCCTCATTTACTACATTAATCTGTTACTTTTTGAAGAAATAAGGTTACTTATAAACCGGAAATATACATCCGGTTTCTGGTTGAATAGAACCGGAAGTCCATTTCCAGTTTTCTCTTTGTGTTTTTTTCTCAGCAGCTTTCACTGTGACATGTTTATAATTATGTAATTTATGTAACATAGGTATGGTGCACCCCGATAACATTCGTAAACCTGATGTATCTGAAGTTGTTACGTCGGTCGTAGTTCTGCCTCTCGTAATTAAGGCGGTAGATGTTCGTATACATTTTTAAAATGTTGAAGAATTTGAATTACGAGAAGATATGTTGCAATGGATTCATATAGAGGCAACGAAACTAGGATTTGGTATTGTGATAGCAAGGTACGATAACGGTACGGATATAAGAAATGTGTTTGTAATTTTGACATGCGAAAGAAGCGGGTAATATGTACCTCGTATTCAAAATTTTAAACGCGAAGACACCGGTCCAAGAAAATGTGAATGTTCGTTTCGGTTGCGTGGTTATCTCAAGGTTAACAAGAAGTGGAAATTTAATGTGATTAACATTGAACACAATCATCATTTAACTCCAAAGTTGATCGATCATCCAATAGCATGTCGGCTCCTTCTAGATGAGAAGACATGTGTTTCTAACATGACTTTGAATTTGGTATTGCCCAAAAACATTCTTGCAACTTTGAAGCGCAAAAGACCCGATAGCACATCAAATATCAAACAAGTATACAATAAGCGCTATCAAACCAAATTAGCAATTCGGAAGGTTCGAACCAAAATGCAACACCTCTTGAAAGTTCTAGATGAGAACAATTATGTTTGTAGGCACCGACAAGGTGATGATGGAGTAACAATTAGAGACATTTTTTGGACTCATTCTGATTCCGTTAAATTGTTCAACACGTTTCCTATTGTGCTCATAATTGATTCGACGTACAAAACTAACAAGTACATTCTCCCGTTGTTGGAAATTGTTGGTGTTACTATAATTTCTGGCAGCAGATACGTGATGTCACAGAGAATGTTATGACACACTATCTGACACTCTGTTAACAATTTACACAGTAAATATAAATAACAGTAAAGAACACAATAAGTTGTTTACCCAGTTCGGTGTCTAACTACACCTACATCCGGGGCTACCAAGCCGGGAGGAAATTCACTATTAGTAGAATTAATTCAGAATAAACCACCGTTTATCTCCTTCACTTAAAACCTACCCAATGCAACTTCAACCTAAGTCCTACTTAGATCAGTACCTACTCACTCCCCTCAATCACGTTGATATCAACCTATTGACTAATTGAATTGTGAAGACACACTTCAATAAACTATCTTGATCTCGCTCAAAGCTTTCAATCAAGAGACAAACACTCGTGCTTTAAAGCTTTGGTGATAAACTACCCTTACAAACAAATCCTAGTCCAATGCACTTATCAATTGATAGTTGTTTGGCTCACAAGAGAAACTAGAATTACAAATACCAATGTTACTAATCCTAACAAGACACAAAAACAAGCTGCTATCTCTTCAATACATTCAAAGCGCACAACACGGTTGTAAGGGTTGAATTCCTTTATAAGCGATCCTGAAACTTCGTCTTGGGCTTCCATAAAGATAGCTAGGGTTCACTTAATTTAATCCTAAAACATGGTCTTTTCAACAACCAATTTAGGTTTAATTAAGATTAACCTAGCAACCACGTGAGCATGCTTTCTAATAACAGAAAAACAATATTTAGCACTCAACAAACTTCCCGAAAATCTCAGAAAAAGCAGTTCTGCGCAGAATGTCACTGAATGTCATAACATCCATTATGACATCGAATTTTCAGAATTCCCAAGAAACTTTAGCTTCCAGCTTAAATGTCTTTTAACATCCTTAGCAGGTAGGATTTATCTTCAATCTCTGAATGTCATGACATCCATCATGACATTGCTAAAGCCTAGTTTTACCAAAATTAATGCCAACTTAAAAACACTAACAGTTACGTCGACTGAGAAGACGTATTCTATTGGTTTTGCATTTCTAAAGTGAAAAAAAGAAGACAACTTTCAATGGGCTTTAGAGGTTTGTAGGTCAATGTTGAAGGATCAAGAGGATATTCCTAAAGTCATTATTACCGACAGAGATACGGCGTTAATGAATTTGGTTGCAATAGTATTTCCCACTTCTTCCGCGTTACTTTGTAGGTACCATATTACTAAAAATGTGAGAAGTCAGGTTAAAACTGTGGTGGGGTCAAAATAGGTTGCTGGTGAAGATGGAAAGTTAGTCAAGTCGGGTGTTATTGTGGAGAAAATTATGGAGGTATGGAATATTATAATAAAGCATCTACAAAAGAGTTATATGTTGATGTTATTTTACAGTTTCGGTCTGTTTGTGCGAAATATCTTGATCTATTGAAATATGTTGAAAGCGTAATTCTTGATCGGGTTAAGGAGAAGGTTATTTGTGCATGGACCGATCAGGTTATGCACCTCTGTAATACAACAATAAACCGAGTTGAATCTGCGCATGCATGTCTGAAGAATTGGTTGGGAAATAGCAAGGGTGATTTGATTAGAGGTTGGGAATCTGTGAATCATATAATACTAGACCAGCATAATGAGATACATATGACATTTGGTCGTAGTATCACGGTGTTGGAACACTGGTTCAAAGACAGCATGATATATTCTCAGTTGGTTGGTAACATCTCTCGGGTGACTCTTAATTATATTTTTTTATGAGGCCAAACGAGCTTCTAATGTGGGTGCTGACACCTTAAAGTGTGGTTTCACAATTGTGAAAGCATATGGTCTCCCTTTTGCTTGTGTCATATCCAAGAAGATGAGTGGTGATATCCCGATACGGATGGACGAGGTCTCTAGTCATTGAAAGAGACTTAGTTTTGACGATGATGGGAAAATGAAAAGCGATAAGTCAAATATCTCCATCTTGACCTAATGGGAAGTGATACACGCAAGACTTTTGAAATCCGATGACGCCACCAAACTCCACATCAAAGAAGAGTAGAGGAAGATTGGGTTTCCGAAGACCACATATTTGAAACCACCCTCCCAACTGGTTAAAACTAAAGGTGCACCAAAGAAGTTGAAACCAACACCGGGCGACAATCCTACTACAGGGAGTCCTTCGTATTTTGAACACGTTGACAAAGTTTTTCCCGATTCACCTACGCCGAAAACTTAAAAAAGTTCTTTCAAAGGTGCTCGTTTTAGAAAACCATCGCCTACACTGACTCCACAAAAAATACCATTCATCAATCACATGCCAATTTTTATGCACTAGTACATTAAATAGACCGTCAATGTCGGTGGTGACAGTAGCTCAATTGGTAGTGGGAATGGATTGAGCATGTACTTGAACCCCATGATACAGGGTTCGATTTTGAACATGTTGACAAAGTTTTTCCCGATTCACCTACGCCGAAAACTTAAAAAAGTTCTTTCAAAGGTGCTCGTTTTAGAAAACCATCGCCTACACTGACTCCACAAAAAATACCATTCATCAATCACATGCCAGTTTTTATGCACTAGTACATTAAATAGACCGTCAATGTCGGTGGTGACAGTAGCTCAATTGGTAGTGGGAATGGATTGAGCATGTACTTGAACCCCATGATACAGGGTTCGATTCCCACAGAAGGAAAAAAAACTCTACTAGTGAGGGGGTAGAGAAGATCGTGAGGTGATAGTGTCGATATTGCCTTGCGAGGCCCGGGCTGTTACATAAAAATGTACAGGGTTTGATTCCCACGGAAGGAAAAAACTCTACTAGTGAGCGGGGTAGAAAATATCGTGAGGTAATAGTGTCGGGATTACCTTGCGAGGGGCCTGGGCTGTTACAGTAACTGTGATTTTCGGGTTGTTTCTGGTTTGCTTGGTAGTCGTGAAGAGTATTACAATACTGTGCGAGATGTCCTGACCATAGAGTTGACCAAAAATTGAGAATTATACACACGAGTGCTAGGGAGTAAAGAGAAGGTTCAGGAAATATATCACGCACTAGTACCTGCTGAGGTTGAATTTGCACTAGAGGATAAATGGATGTGATTCCCTGAAATGGGTCATCTCATAGAAAGTGTGTATAAGAGGGTGTGTATTAATCTGATAAGATATGGTTTTTTGGAGACTTATTTTCCTTTGGATACTGCTCCTACACCAAATCCCAGTGATCGTATTATATGTGTTCGATGGATTTCAAATCCATGACATTTTATTCAAGTCTATTTGAAACCGGTATGCCCTATACCACCTACATCACCAGAGTGGGCGCTTCATTTCACAGACCCATCAGAGACATGGTCGGACGATTTCATGGAAATGATGCAAGAATACAACAAGTTGAACCAAATAGAAATAGAAAAAAAATAGGAAAAAGTCAAAAGGGGTGCCACCAGTTGATCTATCCGGCGACACTTTTTTAGGCTCTTTCAAGTAGTTAGGTAGAATTTTAATGTTAACTTCATTTTTTTTCATGTATTATGGTGTTGAAATATAGTCATTTTTGTAGTTTGACCAAATGCACAATATTTGAATAAGTTGTTGTTTTTGTTCTATTTCTGGTTTTTCAATCTCATAGCATTTACCGGAAGTATACTTCCGGTTTTTGTTAAGTTAAAACCTGAAACTGTAATTCGGTATTGGCACTGACACATATATAGGATTTTTATGGTCCATGTTTACATCCAACTACTATAAAAATACCTCTCTTCTTATATTTTTCCCTACCACAACACAAAAAACCAGAAATGGACATTAAATTGAACATCAATTGGGTTGTTGGATTTGTCCATTTTCCTGACGCCACACCATCTCGTGAATTCAATATCACTGTGTAAACCCCTATTGAAGATATACGTGAAACATTGCAGGAACTTATAACTTTTGGCGACGGTCGAAAGATAGAGAAGATCGAGTACCGTTCTCCATCGATTGACAATGAAGGGAATCTTCAGTTCATGAACCGTGAATTGAAGAACAACACTGGTTTACGGGCTATGTGGTCTACTTATGAAAGTTTTTGGGAGAAAGTTCCAATCAAGATTGATGTAACTTTATCAAGAACCGACGATGATATTATGAGGATGTTGCAACGTCCACCTGAATATTGATTTGTAATGTTTGATTTATGTTTAACTACTAGTATTTGCTAAGTTTATGTTATGAATTATATGTATGTCTATGTTAACCAATGCAATAAAGTTTCTGGATTTTGTTATGATTAAAACCGGAATTTCAGTTCCGGAACAGAACCGGAAGTAAATTTCCGATTTTTGGTGTATATTTTATCAGATGGTGGTGCGCACCGGAAGTATACTTCCAATTTTGAGGGGCATTTAAGGAATTTCTATTGGTGCATAAGAAGTTTATCAGGTGAATTAAGAAACTATCTAAAGGAGAGCAGAAGTTACTATGCAAGGGAAGGACGATGGTTGCGGTTGTTAACGGTTGTGGTGGTGTGTGAAAGTAAAATTTCGACGGTGAAGATGTGAAAGAGAGATAGATACGTGAAAATATATTAAGGACTTACAAAATAAATTTGTATGCCAAAGCATTTGTCAGACAAAAAACTCATATGCACATCTCTTAATTATCTATTTAATCGTGATAAACTTCAAAATAATACTAATGCTCCTTACTTATTAATATATTATTATAAAATAAATTATATATATATATATATATATATATATATATATATATATATATATATATATATATATATATATTGCATATAATAAATAAATAAATAAATTTCAAAGGATTATATAAAATAAATCATATAAAATTAATGATTTAAAATTTGATAAAATTATAAAATCTAAATGTAACAATGTATTGATTCGAAGGACCATAATGAATTGTAACACTACAAGAAAAATTCCCCCCAGCAACATAAAATTGTGATGTGATTATCACGTGGCTAATAAAAGGTGGTTGCGACGTGATAATCACGTTAGTACCTATTTTTTGCATTAAAATAATAAAAGTAATGTGATAACTGGATGTGTCAGAATTTATTTTGAAAAATAATAAGTTGCGACGTGTTTATAACGTCACAACATAAAAGTTATAATAAAAAAAATTAAAAGACTCTGACATTGACAAAGGGGAAGTTTGAATTTTCAAGTTGCGACATGTTTATCACATCACAACTTTTTTAGAGGAAACCAGCGGACATTGACTTGACTGTATGCAGGGCGTGCAGATAACGAATATAAAGTCATGACTCTTATAAGCATTAATGAAATTGTAAGCATTAAAAATGAACATGTGGAGGGTTCAAACCCATAAAATATTGCTCACTATAAGACATATAAACGCTCGCCTAGAAGCTTTAAGTTGTTAACATTTAACAAACAGTATTTATATTATAATAATAATTATAATATTTTAGGCCCCCGATTTTTGAGGTCCTGGGTTGTGGGTCTGGCTGGCCTGGCCTAGGGCAAGCCCTGCTAGGCCCTGTGAGCGTGCCTATAAAAATGTGTCAGGTTGTGTCCAACCTAGTATTACTGTTTAAGATATAGAATTGAGTTCAATCTAAATTATTTTTTAAATTTTAAAAGATATTAATGCAAGTAATGAAAATTTTGACTTAGAAATTAAATTATAAGTCCCTTTTTTCTAAAAACTTTTTATAACGTTCTATACATGTCTGCAAAATAATCATTTAAAAATACACATCAGTTTAACAGTAGAGACTAAAACTACGTGCATAATAATTTTGTAGGGATTAAAACCTGCATTAGCATTTTGAAAATAACGTTTTGGAGCATGCTAGTGATCGCGACTTTATGTGTCTTAAAGAATCTAGACCGCAAGTATACAGTCCTATCGCGTGTAGCTTTAAAGATTATTGAATCCCAAGAGACTAAATGTTGACCTATCATTCTAATAATGTAAATAATTGGGTTTAGGAAACCTAACTGATTATAATCTAGTTAAGATTCAGATGGGGAATATCGGTATGTAATGGTCGGACTTCGGGGATTTAGAAACTCACCGACTTGGACTCGAATTATCAAAACAGTTTCTGTAGGAAATATTTGTTTGAAAACCCTCTTCTCACACTCTCATGTTTATTAATTCAAATCCTACAATCAAACCTAAGTGAGTGCTCTCGTTATTTCAAATAAAGTTTAAAAATAGTTTTTGAAAACAAATTAAACCTAATCAACTTAAAAGCACTCTCACTGTATTTTAAGTTAATGCACAATTACTAGTGTCCAGTTATTATCTCAAACTCTCGTTTTATTGATCCTAACTTCTAATATGTATTTTACTCTCGTAACAAAACAATTGGTATTTAGAACTAGTAATTGAAACCAGAAAATTATTCTTTTTAAAACGGAATGAATCGAATGGTGTTGCTAAACCCTGACGGCTATATGACCTTACATACCGATAACTAAATTTAGTCTAGCATGTTGTATAATTCAGTTATAGCGCAGCAAAAATAAACAATATCAAACAATTCGAATAAACCACGCATTTCAGACAATTTTGGCATAAAATAAATAAATAATTAAATTAAACTTGAAAATAGAAATGCAGAATATTTGGCTAACTTCAGGTGTCTCCCACAAGTAGGTGAGATCTGCCCTTTGTTGCTCCAAAAATAAAATGTGATGGAGGAAAAAAAGGCACGATTCTAACGTAAGGTTAAAATCAGCAAAGGTTCGCAGCAATCCCCGATGTGGAAATTGCTACGAGAAAATGAAAGCAGATACTAAAACTAATAAACTGGAATCGGTAAAAGGAAAGGAAAATAAAGACTTGAAAAATTGGCAGAGTAACAATAAAGGAAACAAAAAAGAAAGCGTGTGAAAAATGAGGATTTATAGTCCTATTTATAGACTTGGAGGCGCGTTGAGGAAACTAGGCTGTTGAGATTTTCTCGCCTCAATTTTCTCCTCCATAGAGATCGCTATGGACTGATGAGCTAGGGCGTGACGGTCGTCACGCGTTCCTTCTTGAGGAAGTCTCCTGCTTCGTCGCGACCGTTCGAGCACTTGCGGTAGGTGGTAACGATCGTTACCCTTGGACTCTTGGGTCGGCTTTGCACGTTGGGCTGGGCCTACTCCTTTTATTTTATTTATTTTGCAAGGCCTCTTTACTTGTAATGCACCCATATTTTACCATACATCCCACAATTGCATAATTGATCCTCTTTTGTGGATTTTGAGTACGATTTGCCCGACTTTTCTCGACTTTCTTCACACATGCCTTGTAATCATCAAATTCCTGAAAACAAAGAAAATATTGGCATAATATGAATAAAGAGTAATTTAATTAATTAAAATGCGGATAAAATTCATGTAAATTGATCCAAATAATCGATACATTTTCGGGTTATCAAACTCCCCTACACTTGAACCTTTGCTTGTCGTCAAGCAAATAATAGAGTAAAAGCAAAGTCTCTAACACAATTACACGACTTGAATCGTATGTGGTTGAGGGGCATTACATTAGAGAAAATGGAACTAAGCTCCGATACTAATGATACAGAGATGACATGAAACCATAGATCATGGTCAAAATCCTCCATCCTATGCAAACCAGTCTGAATCATGCTATCATAGCTCAACCTAATTCTTTTTGTTTGAAATCAACCGCTTTCGTTCTAGTGCAATCACATTAAGCCCTTTATCTTTCGCATGCACGTAGTAGAGGAGCCGATTAGTGATTCTGGTCATCCATGCACGGGGTTCTTATATACAGGTTGGTAACCCTTTTTCTTTCCTAGATTATAAGTCTCGGGGGATCGAACCATAGTCCACCCTACCAAGTTTAGCACGAGATACCACTGAATAGGCTTATAACTGGTTGTTATATTAGTTTCTTGTAGGTTTTGCAACTGTTGGATTAAATGACCTGGTGAGGGTCACCTAACTTAATTAGCACATTCCCTATTATATCTTGATGCTTAAGAATTTTTATAATTAGGACCATTCACTTATATTCATCGGCTCCCTGTGTAGTTTGTGGATAAGACGGTGTTGACTGCTAGTATAAACTACTCAGAGTTGATATAAAACTTAAAAATTAAGGTTTCGGCATCATAACTACTCAAACTGATCTCGCATAATTTGGAAGATTTAGGTGTCAAGGCGGTATTATCTTTGTCGAATCTTGTTCAAAGATTCTAACGAAGCCTAATTGAGCAACCTATATACTTTCTGAATGTGCCGAGCTAATGCGTCAAATAAAAAAAAATTATTATATTTCAAGAAAAGTATGGAAGTAAGAATAAATTATGGAAATGAATGCTCAATTGAAATCAATCTGACAAAAAATTTATTGAATGGAAAGGGAAATAACGAGAATAAGGGAAATACTAAAAATTCAAATCTGACTTACTAGGAAATTGAAAACAAAAGTTTCTTCCCCTACACTAAAACTGAGCATTGTCCTCAATGCGACAAATAAAGTGAGAAAAGAAAACTAACAGGAAACTTAAGAAAATAAAATATAAGGAAAACAAGAAAATAGATCACTCCTCATTGTTGCCTCTGACATTTCTGCTGCTCGATGCTTCACCTCTTGCTCTTCTTCCACTGCGTGTCCTCACTCCACCTCTTCTGGGTCTAGCAGGTTCCTAACCAGTATTGTAAACATAAGCATGCAGGTCTTCAACGCGGAATGATAAGTAGCGCATTTCATCAGTCAGATTAGAAATGTCACGATGGTTTCAGTAGGCGGCATCGCGTTGATCGTGTTGCATCTCTTGCATCATCTACATCAGTTCTTGTTGACGCTGATCTTAAAGTGAAAGCGATGCATATATTGCGTCGAGTGCGGTTGACTGAGGATCATTTCCTGCTTGTTCTTGTGGCGGGACATCTGCTTGGGGTGGTTGTTGATTCACTTTTGGTATTTCATTGTCCACTTCTGCTTGATTGTTCTGTACATTCGCTCCAAGGGCTGGTGCTTGCAGATCATATATCCAATTTGCAGCGACATCAATTATTATTATATCCGGATTTGGAAGAATAATGCATGGGACGACTATGTGCTGCACCATCAGGTTGTACCTTCTATCCCTTCTTGCTTTGATAATATGACCATACTGGAAGTAATCAATATCTAGAAACTCATCTTGCCAATAAGGTAGTTGATCTAACCTGTCTTGCAAATTTAGATATTGGGAAATAGAGGTGACTATGCCCCCTATACAGAAAGGTGATGTGCTGGTGTTTCTTGATAAGAGCGACTAGATGTGGTTGAGAAGGAACGGAGCAGCATTTATACTAAGATCGAGAGTGAAGGTGCAGTGCAGAAAATACATTTCCTTAGCGTTCACCTTGTTATTGTTTGCTTGCCCGAACACTGTATTGGCTAGGACACAGTGGAAATAGCGGATGCACGGGTTGTGAATGCGAGTGGACAAAAGTTCTGCCAAATCATTGGCATGATGACCAGTTAAACGTTCCCAAATTTCAAACGATCTTGTCGTCCAATCTTCTTCAGGCGGAATTTTATATTCCACGCCCTCTCCATGGTGAAAGTGAAGTATCTGACTTAGAGTCTCTTGGTTCATGGTGTACTATGTGTTGAATAGTCTAAATGTTGCTGCGTCGATTAGATACTGTCCGGCTTCTGTAGTAGGTGGTGTTTGATAGGCCAAAGAACTCAAGAACTCCAACGTGAGGGATTCATAGGTTGGAAGATTCATGGTGGAAATGTGATGTAGACCAGACTCATGGAGCAAAAATTGCACACTTTCAAGCAATCCCAAGTCACGTAAACAATCAACATCAATATAATTTGTTGGGACAATACCTCTCGGATGAAACTGCCGGTAAAGTTGCTCTTGTCGGTGTGTGGCGGCTCCATCTCTAAATACCATATCAGTGAGGCCTGGCTCCTCCCTTTCTTCTTGAGCTCTTCTGGCCATTTTGAGAAAGGTTTTGGAAATGAAATATGTGTAGAAGGTAGAAGAGTTGTTGAAGAAAGTTGGTGTAATGGTGAAATTTTCTCCAAGGGTTTATATAAGAGTAAGGTTTTAATGGTGGAGATAAGGTTTGTCGAGGTATCGAATGGTATTTAGAGTGGTGTTTGTTGGTTTGAAATAGAAATGAAACGGATGGGAAGTTTGAAAATGGTTTAAAGTGGAAATGAATAAGAATGAATGAGGAACATGGTTGGCCGAGTTTGTAACGTTTAGATGAAAAAAGGAGGTGTAACGGTCGTTACACCTGACTTCAGGTTAAAGGACATACATGCCTCCTTGTAATAGTCGTTACAAGGCCTTGATTCCCAAGAGAATCTCGTGCCTACAACGGTCGGGATATGTTAGCATGCATGAGATTCTTTTCTCTTGTAGACCAAGGCATCGCATGCTTGTGTCATTTCAATGTCTTAGTGTAGAAAAATAAATTGAGCATGGGAGACAATGAAGTGACAATTGAGTGTGTCATAGGTGTATTATTCAAAGATAGTTATATCACTGGGTTAATTTTCATGCATTTTTATTTTAGGTGAACATAGCATCATAATATAATAATAGCAGAGCACAATGAAAAATATATTCTGATAATAGAAAATGAATACTGACTTTAAAAATACTGAAATAAATAAACAAAATTCCGAAAAATAAATAACAAAAATAAATCTAACTAAGAAATAACAAATGATGCTAATGAAAAACTACAAATCCTAAATAAACACTCTTCCCCTACACTTAGAGAGAACGGTGCCCTCAATGTTCTAAAAACATAAATCAACCACCTCTAGAATTAAACTACTGAAAAAGGTGATCCAGATTCACCGTAACTAGGTCCATGAAACCATAAAAATCTCTGCAGAGTGAGGTAAGATCTGAATGAATAGAAGCAAGCTTCGTCGTGAGTGCATCAATAGCAATAGCGTAATCAGGCTGTGGAATCTAGGAAGAGGTATCAGCAGGTGCTATGGATGGATCCCAAGCTAGATGGCAGTCAAGTAGAGGCGGTGTAACAGGATTAACCTCGATCATCTCGACCATCTCTGGGTCAGGCTCGTCCAATCCTGCTAGAGGGTCATAATAGTGGGGCGGTGTCAAAGGATCAGACTCTTCTTCTTCCATGTCATTCTCAGCTACTCCTTCCAGGTCATAAATCCAATTCTTCTTGTCATGCACACAAGAGTGCGTTATGTAGGAAGCGTGAAGTGGTAGATCGGCTCATGATGAATTAGTAATTGAAACTGATTCGGCTCTAAATATCGGATCATCCCAATATTAAAACAAAGAGACAGGTCTAGCAGGATAAAGTTAGCAGCAAGGGTCAGAAGGGACAATGGATCCCTCAAAAATAGGGCATTAGTGATCATAGTCACTAAGCCACCAACACATATCGGGCCATGAGGAGCCTGGGCTATACTCAGGAGACGAGCAAGCATAAATGACGTGCCAACCACCGGTCTGGATCGAAACACACAGAACATAATAAATAGCTATTCCTTAGACACCAAGGTATCACTCTGAGGTTTTCCAAATAAGGTAAACGCCAGAATCATGTGGAAATACCTAATAGCTGGGTTATGAATCTCTGACAAGTGTCTAGGAATAGAGCTCTCCTGTCGCATATCAGATATATCTCCCCAAAAATAGTTAAGTTGGTTGTCCATAAACTCATCATCGGGAATCGCAATGACAACATCAACACTAATAGGGAAATCCAAAAGAGCAGCAAGTTCACGCATGGTGGACCTGTGAGTAAAACCAAATAATTTGAATGAGACCACTCCTCTAGCCAATCCTAAACCAACATCAGGGTTGTAGTGCAAGGAACTGAGGAACTCCAGCGTCAGGGTGCGGTAGGTAGGTTGCTGATGTTAAATAAAATAATCCCAACCAATCTCGTTAAACATGAAGCGGACACTCTCCCTGATGCCCAATGCGAACAATATGGGGTCGTGCGCAAAAATGGTGGGATGCATCTCTCTTTGAACAAGTATCTCATAACGCCTCTGCTGAGCATCACTCACGAAGGTGATAGGCATAGTGTCAGAAAAATCCATAGCAAAAATCAGTGAAGAAAAATGTGAACCCTGAAAGTAAATCAAAATAGTTTTAACTCAACATCGGCCTAATGCCTAAAAATTGAAAAGAACAGAAAAATTTTATAAAAATTTTAAGAAACACATTTAACGAAAAAAATTAAAACTTTTCATAAATAGAATTTTTAATAAAATAAAATTGGTGGGTTGCCTCCCACAAAGCGCTTTGTTTAACTTTGGAAGCTCGACCTATTTTGAAAATCAAAAAAATATTTTGGTAACTCAGTTGGCAGCTGTAAAAGTCTCAAACTAGCCGAGTAATGTCTATTTTTGATACAATGGTAGTGCTTCAAACGCTGCCCGTTCACAATAAATAGATCACTAGCTTTTCCTTTAATTTCAATAGCACCACTTGGGAGTACTTTGATAACTTCAAAAGGTCCTGACCATCGGGAACGGAGTTTTCCTGGAAATAGTTTAAGTCTGGAGTTAAACAAGATCACTACACCACCCTCATTGAATTCTTTCCTAGAGATGCGTTTGTCGTGCCATTTCTTAGTTCGTTCCTTATAGATTTTGGCATTCTCGTATGCATCTAGTCTAAGCTCTTCCAATTCATGGATGTCTAGAATTTTCTTCTCTCCAGTAGCTTTGTAATTCAAATTGAGGGTTTTAATAGCCCAATAGGCTTTATGTTCCATTTACACGGGTAGATGGCATGACTTACCATATATTAGTTTGAAAGGTGTAGTTCCGATGGGTGTCTTGTATGCCGTTCTATATGCCCACAATGCTTCATGTAGCTTAGAAGATCAATATTTTCTAGATGTGGCAACAATTTTCTCAAGTATTTTCTTAATCTCTCTGTTAGAGACTTCCACTTGACCACTTGTTTGTGGGTGGTAAGGTGTTGTTACGCAGTGTCGGACTCCATACTTCACTAAGAGTTTATCGAAAATTCTTGAAATGAAATGAGAGCCACCATCACTGATGACTAGTCTTGGCACACCGAATCTCGAAAAAAGTATATTTTTTGAATAATCTAATCACTACTTGTGCATCATTTGTTGGAGAGGCTATTTCCTTTATCCATTTAGATATATAATCCACTACAACTAGTATGTAATTGTTACCAAAAGAAGATAGGAAAGGTCCCATAAAGTCAATTCCCCACACGTCAAAGACCTCTACTTCTAGGATACCTTTTTGAGGCATCTCATCGCGTCTAGATATGTTACTAGTGCGTTGACATCGGTCGCATTTAATAATTGCATCATGAACATCTTTCCATAGACTAGGCCAATAAAGGCCAACTTTGTAGAATTTTTGCGCAGGTCTCTGAAGTGTTAGCATGGCCACCATAAAGGGGCTTCATGACAATGAGAAATTATATTCTCTACCTCGCTCTCTGGAACGCACCAACGGAAGATACCGTCAGGACCTCATTTGAATAGTAGGGGATCGTCCCAATAATAGTGTTTGAGATCATGAAAGAATTTCTTCTTTTGTTGATAAGTTAGATCGGGTGGAAGAACTCTTGCTGCTAAGTAGTTAACATAGTCAGCGTACCAGGGTAGTGATATCTGAGTAGATACTGCTTCCAGTTCTTCAACTGTCTTGTTATTGTTGCATAATTGAGGGTATTCTTCAGATGAGCCTTCAGATTCCATCCAGGCCACCAGGTGTTCAAATGGAAAATCACCATTAATAGGTATCTTTTCAAGTTTAAGATTTTCCATTCTAGATAGATGGTCAGCTACCAGGTTTTTAGAACCTGGTTTATATTTGATTTCCAAATCAAATTCTTGTAAGAGTATGATCCATATCAATAATCTTGGTTTGGCATCCTACTTAGCTAATAGGTATCTAATAGCTGTGTGATCAGTATAGATAATAATTTTTGCACCCACTTGGTAGAAACGGAATTTATCTAATGCAAAAACGACTGCCAAAAGTTCCTTTTTTGTAGTGGTGTAATTTATCTGTACAGAATCCAAGGTTCTACTTGCATAGTTTATTGAATGGAGCTTTTTGTCTCTTCTTTGTCTCAGGACTGCACCTACTGTGTAGTCGCTCGCGTCGCACATTATCTCGAATGGCAGACTCCAATCAAGTGGTTGAATGATAGGTGCATATATGATAGTTGTTTTTAACCGTTCAAATGATTTTAGGCAGTCTTCATCAAAGATGAATTCATCTTCTTTCATCAAGAGGTTGGTGAGCGGTTTAGAAATCATCGAGAAATCTTTTATAAAATGAAAGTATAAACTGGCGTGGCCTAAGAAACTTCGTATTTATGTTACGGTCTTTGGAGGTTGGAGGTTTTCTATTAATTCAATCTTAGCTCTGTCTACCTCGATCCCCTTCTTGAAAATTATGTGTCCAAGCACGATTCCTTGTTTTACCATAAATTGGCATTTTTCCAAGTTAAACACAAGGTTTACTTGTATGCATCTCTCTAGTACCTTCTCCAGATTTGACAAGCATCCTTCAAAACTTTGCCCGCATACAGAGAATTCGTTCATAAAGACTTCCATGATATCGTCTATGAAATCGGCAAATATGGATATCATACATCTTTGGAATGTTGCAGACGCATTACATAGTTCGAACGACATTCGCCGATAAGCAAACGTACCATAAGGACACGTAAATATTGTCTTTTCTTAGTCATCAGGGTGGATAGGAATTTGAAAGAATCCTGAATAATCGTCCAAATAATAGTAGTAGGAATGCTCAGCTAATCGCTCAAGCATTTGATCGATGAAGGGAAAAGGGAAATGGTTTTTTCGAGTTGCTTTGTTCAGCTTCCTATAGTCAATACATATTCTAGCTCCACTCACGAATCTTTTGGCTATATGTTCTCTAACTTTGTTTGTCGTGACTGTGATTCCTCCCTTCTTGGGTACACAGTGGATTGGACTAACCCAATGACTATCAGATATTGGATAAATGATTCATGCATTTAGCAGTTTGTTTACTTCATCCTTCACTACAGTGCTCATGATCGGGTAGATTCTTCTCTGATGTTCTCTAGAATATTTACAGTCTTCTTCCAGCATGATGTGATGCATGCAAATAGAAGGACTTATTCCTTTTTGATCAGTAATGTTATATCCTAAAGCAGATGGATATTTTCGTAAAACATGCAACGGTTTTTCTGTTTCAAGTTGTCCTAAGTCTGCGTTGACTATCACTGGTCTTTTAAGTTCAGAAATAGGAATTCGTATCTTAGGGTTTCGGGTATAACCTTAAGTTTCAAATTAGGTTTCTTCGAACAAGGCATATGATTTGGTGTCAGTGTGATAAGTGCCAAAATGTAGTTATTTTGTATATATGTTTTGTGGCACTTATTCGTTCTTGTTTGTTAATAGTTATTGAAGAACCCCATTTTTTTGTTGTAAATACATTTTATTGAGTTTTGTGTACATAATGTACCGTTTTATTAGTGTTAATGTATTTTTGGAGGTATTTGTGCGTGTTGGTGCATCGAGGAAGAAAGTATCAAAAACACGGCTCCGAAGACGCAATTTTGATGAATAACAGTTTTGCTCAAGAGAAGCCGTTGAGCGCGTTTGGAGCGCGTTGAGGGATTTGGTACTGTTTTGGCAGAGAGATCATTTAAGTATTAGATATTCTAATTAAGTGTCAGCTCTAAACATATTTCTAGCATTCAGAAACTAACAGATAATTATCCTAGGTAAGAATCTAAGCAATCTATGTCTAGCAAAGCTCAAATCCCTAACACAAGGTAAAAACCTAAGACAATCACCAACACATATTCGTAAAGAAGACTTTATACAACACCAATGGCGACAAATATACATGAGTTATGAGTAGAAATACATACATACCCAACAAAAAGAGCAATACATAGAGAGGAGAAGAGATAAACCACAACTTTACACCGGTTTGTCAGAGCCTATCAAAGAGCAATCCACCTTCAATCATCCACATGCAAAGCCTAATGTTGTTTTCTAATCTATACTATCAACAATAAAGGTTTATAAAAATGGGGATCAAAATCAACCCCAAAACCATAACCTAAAAATGAAGAAAAATGAAGTTATAAAACTAAACACGACGACCGCACTCAGCGGTGAGGGCGCGCGGCCTCCACTGATATTTACACGTGAACTGACTTAAACGTTATTCAGCAGCCTCACCATGCTCAGCAGGCTCAAAATTATCTCTCTACCGAAACAGTACCAAAGCACTCAACGCGCTCCAAACCGCGTTGAGCGGACTCGCACTAAGCGGCCTCACCGCGCTCAATGGCCTCTCCTGAGCAAAACTGGTCTTTTATTCATCAAAAATGCGTCTTCAGAGCCGTGTCTTCGACACTTTATTGCTCGATGATCCAACACGCACAAATACCTACAAAAATACATTAAAACTAATCAAACAGTACATTATGTACACAAAACACAATAAAACGTATTTACAACAAAAAATGAGGTTATTCAACAATTATTAACAAACAAGAATGGATAAGTACCACAAAACATATAAAATAACTACATTTTGTCACTTATCAACTCTCCCCAACTTGACACATTGTTTGTCCTCAAACAAAGTCAAGTAAACCTAAAGAAACAAAAGACAGTAATCAAAGAATCACAAATCAACAAATTTTTGAAAACGGAAAACAAATGTATGGTTCAAACGAAAACGTACACGACAAATACATACTTACCACCATACTACAACAATAACATATAAACGAAACAAATCCTAAGTACAAAAATTATGCAAAACATTCTAAAATAAAACAAGCTCAATCATGAATCACACCTAGCAAAAATTCATCGGTAGATGAAGAACATACAAAGGTGAGGTACTTTTGACACTCATCCAACAATCTTGCAAACAAAAGACTAAATTACGCATTCATCCAAAAACTCAATTGAAAATACAAATGCAAGAATCACAAGGGCTTTTCAAGGTTATAATGTGGCTTGGTTAACAAACAAGTGATAAGTCCTAAAGCTAATCGAAACAAAAACTTGCCTAAATCTAAGGGAGTGATCAACTCATAAAGTTCCAAACAATACAATTTCAATCAAACTTCTTCATCACAAATTGTCAAACAAAAATACCTCACTTATTAACACAACATTATTCATACCTTTTTTTTTTCTTTTTCAAAGCTTTTTCTCTTTTTTATTTCTTTTTATAATCTTTTTCTTTTTCTTTTCTTTTCTTTTTCTTTTACTTAACCTCATACCAACCACAATATAAGTACATAAACATTCCTCTCCCAAACTTGAATTCAACTAACATCATTGTGAATACTCCCTACTTTCTAAGGCATGGTAAAAATTCATACAACAACATATAGTTGAGGGTTCAAGAAACAAAGAAATCAACATCCATAAAAAGTGAATTCAACACTCATAGACATGCATCAAGTTCAAATAAACATGGATATTGATAAAATCTCAAAAGGGTTAATAAAGGTTCACACATTCACAAGGTGAATTGAATATTTGGCCAAGGTAGTTGTGCTCAAAATCAAACAAAAATGCCTTGATCATTTTTATGCATTCATACAATCAACAAAAACAAAAGATTAAGCATAATAAAATCCATCTAAAACAAAAATTGTGGCCTCTAGTATATGTGAACAATGGAAAGCTTCCTCACATTTATGGGTAAAAAGGGAACTAAAATTATTCAAATCATGAGCAAGTAATGCAAAAAGAATGATTGGCATGGTAATTGTACAAATGAAAAGTTTCCTAAACATGTTATGCTATAGAGAGCTATAAACAAGTACCTGGCGTGTACCAACTTTGGAACTATCATTACCATAAATCCGCGAGTTGAAATGATTAAACTCAAAAAATCACCAAAGGTAACCTCAAGCTATCAGACCAAAATTGGAGTCCAAACAATAACAAAAGAATTAGAAAAATAATACTAATTTTATTCAATACAAAAAGCCTTGGTGGAAGTGGGAAAAAGGAAAACCAAGTGAAATTTTAAAAGAATAGGGCAACTGGTGCAGCTTCTATGCAAGCTCCACTTACACACCTACACAATCTCATTTACACAACTAAAAACTATTTACAATACATACACACTTCCACAAGCTAAAACACTACAAACTTGTGGAAAAAAAACAAATTACATAACAAAACAAAAGCAAATTACGATACCAAAAATTGGTGAAAATGAATTAACAAGTTGAAAAGTGAAGATTTGAAATTAAGAGCAAGTCCAATTTCAACTTGTTAAAACACAAGCCTCCACACGCATAAACAAACATAAACAAAACATGTTTGTTTTACGTCGTAAGCTCAACACCTTTATTGTGCGAGCTCTAGTAACCTCCTCTCGCCATGCCATGGTATTGCCACACCGCACAAACCTAAAGAAAGTGTCCTAACAACCATACAACAAACATTACAAAAATGAGACAATTCACAACAATACGTGAAAACTAGGAAAAACTCAAATATGCACAAGTATGGAAAGTAAACACACAACATGTACAAGTAACAATATACAAGTTCATATATAAAGTATATACAACATATACATTAATTACAAAACTCAAAAACAACTGAATTATCACGATACAGAAACAATAAAACCAATCCCCGACAACGACGCCATTTTGTTCGAGTGAGGTTATAGCAGGCAAGCAAAAAGTAAAGTATTACTTTTACCGGGTGATATATATCGGCTAGGTTATATCGTATCGTGTCTATATAAATTGTTTATTGATTCATTCCGGACAAGCTGTCTATCCTTTATAGTTTTTGTTCATTTACTTTTTATCTTTTCTTTACAACTATTTAATCCCAATCTCACTAACGATAGAATTGTCTAACGACGAATCAATAAACAATCTCTGTGGACACGATACGATATAACCCAACCGTTATATATCACCCGGTAAAAATAATACTTTACTTTTTCCCTGCCTTCTATAATCGCACTCGAACACAGTGCTAGACATTTGCTTAAGCTGTCATCTCGATATTCGGGACACCAATTATGATCTTCTAAAATCATGGGTATCAGAATCTTCATGGATTCGGAATGAGGTTCTTCTTCTAACTCCATCTCTTTGACACATTCGTCTATGACGTCTAAAAGATAGCATGTATCATCTATGGCTAGGGCTTGTAGGAACTGTGTTAGGATGAATTCGACTTTCTATTCTCCAACTTCAAAAGTTAATTTTCCTTTTTTAACATCTACGATAGCTCCAGCAGTTGCTAAAAATGGTCTTCCCAGTATTATAGGGGTGACGTTGTCTTCTTTAATGTCCATAATGATGAAGTCTGTAAGGATATAGAATTGACGTATGCGTACCAGAACGTTTTCAAGAATTCCTACGGGGTATTTGACTGAACGATCCGCTAGTTGTACCGAAATCTTAGTTGGTCTTAATTCTCCCGTATCCATATTTTGTATATGGATAAGGTCATAACACTGATACTAGTGCCTAAGTCGCATAGAGCTTTGTCTATGACATACTTACCTATATTACAGGGTATAAAGAAGCTTCTGGGATCCTTCAGCTTCTGAGGCATTTTGTTCTGAATGATTGCGCTACATATGATAGTGAGTGTAACTGTATCGTTATCCTCTATATTTTTCTTGTTAGACAAGATTTCTTTAAGAAACTTCGCATACGATGGAATCTGAGTGATTGCTTTTGTGAATGGTATCATGATATTTAGTTGTTTCAGAAGTTCAAAAAATTTCTTGAATTGCCCTACGCTTCTAGATTGAGCGAGTCTTTGAGGATAAGGGATTAGTGGTTTGTAAGGTGACGGAGGTACATAGGGTTTTTCCTTTTCTACTGTCTCTCCATCACCTACCTCCTCTTTCTTTTTCGGTTCGCTTTCATTTTTCAGGATTTTTTCCAGAGCTTTGGGACATGGTTGGATTCTTAAGTCTAGGATTAGTTAGTCAATCGTATTTAGTCCCGCTTCATAGTATAATAGCATAAGCATGTCCTTTCGGATTCAATTGAGGTTGACCTGGAAATGTACCAGCAGGTGCAATAGTAGGTGCTTGTTGTTGGGCCACTTGTGAAATTTGGGTTTCTAACATTTTTTTATGGGTGGCTAAAGCATCTATTTTATTCACTAACTTCTTGATTTTCTCGCTAGTGTGAACGTTTTGGTTTAGGAAATCCTTGTTGGTTTGAGCTTGGTTAGCTATAAAATTCTCCATCATTAGTTTGAGGTTAGACTTCTTAGGAATATTAGGAGCGGCTACAGGTGCTTTTTGATATCCAGGTGGTATAACAGGTGCTTGGTCAGGCGCATACAACATATTAGTGTTCTTGTATGAGAAATTCAGATGATTCTTCCATCCTGGGTTGTATGTGTTCGAGTACGGGTTTCCTTGAGCATAATGCACTTGGTCGGTGGGAGTTCCTGCTAAGAGTTGACATTCAGCAACACCGTGTCTAGGTACTCCGCATATCTTGGACTTTGGAGTTATGGCACCCAAGATGGCTGGAGGTATTGCGGTTAGGATTTCTATCTTCTGGATGAGAGCGTCTACCTTAGCATGGACGTTGTCAAGACTGTTGATCTCGTACATATCGCCTTTCGTCAGTGCTTTCTCTCCAGCATCTTTGTCTACTTGACCTCTTTCACTCTCCACTTATAGTGGTTTTGAGCCATACTTTCGATAAGTGCATAAGCTGCAGCATAGGATTCATCCATAAGTGCACCACCTGCAGCAACGTCTATTGTTAATCTCGTGTTGTACAAGAGACCATTGTAGAAGGTATGAATAATTAACCATTCTTCTAGGCCATGATGTGGACAAAGCCTCAACATGTCTTTGTATCTTTCCCAAGCGTCGAAAAGTGATTCATTGTCTTTTTGTCGAAAATCGCTTATTTGGGATCTTAGCATAGTTATCTTACTTGGTGGGAAATATTGCGCAAGAAAGACTTTCTTCAACTCGTTCCAAGAGGTAACTGAGTTAGCGGGTAGAGACTGGAGTCAAGCTCGGGCTCTATCTCTTAATGAAAAAGGTAAAATATGTATTCTTATCGCCTCTTAACTAACCCCATTAGCTTTGACTGTATCTGCATATTGCATAAACATTGACAAATGTAGATTAGGGTCATCCATTGAACCACTAGAAAACTGGTTCTGTTGTACAACAGACAATAGAGAAGGTTTGAGTTCGAAGTTATTTTCCTCAATGGCAGGAGCAACAATGTTGTTGTGCAGTTCTTCTTGTGAAGGAATGGCATATGATTTGAGCGGACGTGGCTGATCACCCATGTCTGGCCCTTCAACTAGTTTGGCAGAAATAGAAGATTAAGAAAGGGGTTAATTCGTACGAGGTACTCGTACGTGGCATCTTCTAATAATAGAGTGCTCATGTTCAGGAATTGGTAGCACTAAGTATTCTCCTCTAGAGCGAGTACTTGGCATACACTTGGGAATTGTGCCTTAGTCTCTACAGCGTAACAAAAAGAGTTACGATATCAACTTGTTAGTCACCGGCAACAACGCCAAAAACTTGATCGCGAATTTATGTGTCTTAAAGAATCTAGACCGCAAGTATACAGTCCTGTCGCGTCTATCTTTAAAGATTATCGAATCCCAAGAGACTAAATGTCGACCTATTGTTATCTAAGGTTGCTATGTAAATCTAAGGCTAATAATGTAAATAATTGGATTTAGGGAACCTAACTGATTATGATCTAGTTTAGATTCAGATGGGGAATATCGGTATGTAATGGTCGGACTTCAGGGATTTAGCAACTCATCGACTTGGACTCGAATTATCAAAACAGTTTCAGTAGGATATATTTGTTTGAAAACCCTCTTCTCACAATCAAACCTAAGTGAGTGCTCTCGCTGTTTCAATTAGAGTTTAAAAATAGTCTTTGAAAACAAATAAAACCTAATCAAGTTAAAAGATATCTCGCTGTATTTTAAGTTGATGCATAATTACTATTGTCCAATTATTATCTCAAACTCTCGTTTTATTGATCCTAACTTCTAATCGTATTTTACTCTCGTAACAAAACTTTTGGTATTTAGAACTAGTAATAGAAAGCAGAAAATTATTCTTTTTGAAACAGAATGAATCGAATGGCATTGCTAAACCCCTTCGGCTATATGACCTTACATACTGATAACTAAATTTAGCCTAGCATGTTAGATAATTCAGTTAAAGTGCAACAAAAATAAACAATGTCAGACAATTCGAATAAGCCACGCATTTCAGACAATTTTGGCATAAAATAAATAAATAATTAAATTAAACCTGAAAATAGAAATGCATAATATTTGGCTAACTTCGGGTGTCTCCCACAGGTCAGTGAGATCTTCCCTTTGTTGCTCCGAAAATTAAATACGATGAAGGAAAAAAAAGGCACCATTCTAACGTAAGGTTAGAATCAGTAAAGGTTCGCAACAATCCTTGATGTGGAAATTGCTACGAGAAAATGAAAGTAGATACTAAAAATAATAAACCAAAATTGATAAAAGGTAAGGAAAATAAGTACTAAAAAAATCGGTAGAGTAACAGTAAAGGAAACAGAAAAGAAAGCGTGTGAAAAATGAGTATTTAGAGTCCTATTTATAGACTTGGAGGCGCGTTGAGTGTAACACCTGTAATTAATTAAAGTAATTTAATTTAATATTATAGAGTATTTTCCGATTAATTTAGTGATTAAGTCGAATTGTTGGTGGAATTGTTAAATTAGTAATCGGGTAAAATTAGTCGAAATGAAAATAATATTAGAAATTATTTTATCAAGTAGAATTATTACATTAAATATAATAGATTAATTTTAAGGGTAAAATAGCATTTTAGGAGTGTTATTTAGTAGACCAAATTATATTAGGAGCCATTATATAATTGGCTGGCCTAGTAAAATAAGGAGCTTGCAAAAACCAAAACCAAGGCATAGTCGTAGCAGCAAGGGAAACTAGAAGAGAAAAGGAAAAGAAGTAATTTGGGAACAAGGGTTGCTAGGAGGGATCAATTTCTGTCCGAGAGTTCGCTAATTCCGATAGATTTTCTAAGTTCCCTTCAATCCACAGGTAAGGGGTGGGGTTCGAATTATATAATCGATTATAGGATAATTTTTATGTGGGGTTTAGGGCTGCATAATTACACTGTTAATCATGTTTTGTCGATGAATTTATCTTGCTAATGAATAATATTGGTTCCTATTGAAATCGTTTCTGCTATATGTGTTGTTCTGTAATTGTTGTCCTGTGAAAATGTTGCAATTGTGGTGAATCGTCGTTGTGATTGGGAGACAACATACATGGAAGGAGGAAATCGTCCCCGTTGGAAGCAAGGAGAGGAGGCGACCGCCCCCTAAGTGTATGGGAGAGATTGGGACGACCGTCCCTTGGAGGAAGAAAAGAAAGGCTAGAGTGAGGGGAGGCGTCTGCCTCAACATGGTGAAGAGGCAGAGGCGACCACCTCAGGTTCCCAGGAGGTGCGCCTCACACCCACCTCTCTTCCTTGCCTTGTCATCTGTTTTCACTTGGCTTGCTGATTAATTGATTAATTTGACTTATGTTTTGGTGAGTTAGGATAGTACAATAGGACAAGTAATACCAATAGCATGATGAAAATAATAATAGCAGCAACAGCAAATATTTAATAACAGGTAACAAAAATACTCTAGCAGCAATAGGAAATTATACCAGAAAAATAGTATTTAGCAGCAACAAATTATCACAGACAGTGTGAATTAAACAGTGGAAAGACCAATCAAAAATGCAGATTAATAATGATACTGACAGAATTAATTAGTAGAATGAATAGGACTAATTATTAATGTTGCAGAAAACTAAAAACAGGGCAGAAAATAAGACTGTCAGTCGATTTAAGCGGAAAAATTAGTTTCTCGGAATTGGACGAAACTTTGCAGAATAGTTCAGGTATACGGGTAGTTAAATAAACGGTGTCAATTCGTCGAAAATTGCGTTAGTTGCTGAATTGCAGATACTTTCGGAACGATGTTGTTTGTGTCCAAATTGGATGATCTAAGAATTGTAGGCTTAAATGGCCAAAGTCGAACAATGAAGTGGATTGAATTAAATTATAATTGCATTGTGTTGACGTTGTTATTTTTTTGTTGATGTTGTTGATTAAGTTGATGTCGTTCGTGCATAATTTTAAGTTGTAGTTGTTTAAGTCGTTGTTGGAATTACATCCGTTGCATCGTACATAGCATGTGCATTTTCAAGTTGGTCTGGATTGGCACCACGTTGTAAGTTGAAGGCTTATGCCTTGTTGAATGCCTCGATAACTTGGCATGTTTTTAAGTTGGGAGCTTACTCCAAAATGGATCCACATGCATCTGCATTCTTCGAGTCGCATCTAAGTCTCATTTTAAGTTGTTGATTTTTATGTTGTTTTGTGGATATCGTACGTTGTTGATTAAAGTGGTAATTAATGTATGTTTCTTTACCTAGCATACGAATTATCGTACTTTTGCTTATATTATTCGATATCTCACCCTTTCTATTTTGTTGGCCGTTACCTTTATATTGGTGACGTGCAGGTAACGAGGAGTAGAAGGTTTAGTAGCTTATGGCGTCGTCGCTCTGATACGTAGCACTCGGGGGGAAACGAACGCTTGTTTTCTTTATGTTTATGCATTTTCTTCTATTGCACTAAGTTGTGGTTTTTGAGAAATACTTTGTGGTTTTCCGTTGTTTCAAAGATGCTATTCTATTTTGAATTATCCATGTTGAGAATCTGCTGCGGTTTATTATTTAAAGTTGAATTATTAAAGATTAATTACGTTGCAATTGTTCGTATTCTTTATGTGCTATGTATCCGCCAAGAATTATGTTTGTTTAATTGTTGTTTTCAAGTTGTGAAAGTGTAATGCCTCAAGTTTTAGCTTGAAATTTTGGCACTCTGATTTGTAAAACATTGGGTAGATTTGGGGTGTTACATTAGTGGTATCAGAGCAGGCCGGTCCGTCCGGCCAAGTGTTGTGTCATTAACAATCGAGTATTGTTAATTACTTTATCTAACTGTTGATTATGTTGTAGTGCTTAGTTAAAATGGCTGGAAGGAATGATGTTGTGATTGCTGTTGCTCTAGAAGCAATGGCTCATGCTCTGGAGAATCAGCCTAATGCTGGTGGGGATGTTGGATCCCGAAGTTTGGCGACCTTCCAGAGAGAGAATCCATCGGTGTTCAAAGGAAAACATGATCCTGATGGTGCTCTGGAGTGGTTGAAAGAGATTGAGCGGATCTTTCGCGTGATGAATTATACTACTGCGTAGAAGGTTCGGTATGGAACTCACATGTTGGCTAGTGTGGCTGATGACTGGTGGTTGAATACGCTTGCAAGATTGGAAGTTGCAGGTGAAGAAGTCACTTGGGCTGTGTTCCGTAGGGAATTTCTGAGGAAATATTATCCTGAAGATGTTCGAGGTAAGAAAGAGATTGAATTCCTTGAACTTAAGCAGGGTAATATGTCTGTTACTGAGTATGCTGCAAAGTTTGTGGAGTTGGCCAAGTTTTATCCGCATTATAGCACGGACACTGCTGAATTCTCTAAGTGCATTAAGTTTGAAAACGGGTTGCGCTCTGAGATCAAGAAAGCAATTGGGTATCAAAAGATCCGTGTTTTCCCTGATTTGGTGGATAGCTGTCGTATTTTTGAGGAAGACAACAATGCTCATTACAAGATTGTCAGTGATAGAAGAGGCAAGAATCATCAAAATCGTGGTAAACCGTATGATGCTCCAGCAAGTAGAGGTAACCAGAGAGCTGATCCGGGTCAGAGAACTAGTGGGGGAGGTGCTCCTACTGGTATTGTTTGTTACAAGTGTGGGCAAGCTAGTCACAAGAGCAATGCTTGTACTACTGAGGTGAAGAGGTGTTTCCGATGTGGACAGACTGGGCATGCAATATCTGATTGCAAGCATAAAGAAATGATATGCTTTAATTGTGGTGAAGAGGGACATATTGGAAGTCAGTGCAAGAAACCGAAGAAGGCACAATCTAGTGGAAAGGTGTTTGCTTTGTCGGGTGATTCGTCGGGCAATGAGGACAAACTTATCAGAGGTACACGTTTCATAAATAGTACTCCTTTAATTACTATTATTGATATTGGTGTTACTCATTGTTTTATTGCTGCTAATTGTGTTAAAAGATTGGGTCTTGTGTTGTCTTCTATGAATGGTACTATGGTAGTTGAGGTCCCAGCCAAGGGATCAGTGACTACTTCTCCTGTGTGCTTGAGGTGTCCTTTGACAATCTTCGATAGGGACTTTTCTGTTGATTTAATTTGTTTGCCGTTAAGTGGGTTGGATGTAATTATGGGTATGAACTGGTTAGAGCATAACTATGTTCATATTAACTGTTATAATAAGTCTGTGAGGTTTTCAACTGCTGAAGAAGAAGTTGTTTTGTTGTCACCTAAGCAGTTGCGACAGTTGTTGAAGGAAGAAGCTGAGATGTTTTCATTGATGGCAACTATGTCAATGGAGAACCAAGCTATAATTGATGAATTGCAGGTGGTGCGTGAATTTCCTGAAGTTTTTCCTGATGGAATTCCAGATGTACCACCGGAACGGGAAGTTGAATTTGGTATTGATCTTGTACCCGGTACCAGACCTGTTTCTATGGCACCGTACAGGATGTTTGCATCTGAGTTGGCAGAATTGAAGAAGCAGTTGGAAGATCTACGTGAGAAAAAGTTTGTCAGACCAAGTGTATCACCGTGGGGAGCTCCAGTGTTGTTAGTGAAGAAGAAAGATGGAATAATGAGACTTTGTGTTGATTACAGACAATTGAATAAAGTCACGATCAAGAACAAGTATCCGCTTCCAAGAATTGATGACTTGATGGATCAATTGGTGGGTGCTAGTGTGTTTAGCAAGATTGATTTACGATCAGGTTATCACCAGATTAAAGTGAAAGATGAAGATATTCAGAAGACGGCTTTCAGAACATGATATGGACACTACGAATATTCTGTGATGCCTTTCGGTGTTACCAATGCGCCGGGAGTATTTATGGAGTATATGAACCGCATCTTTCATAATTATTTGGATCGATTTGTGGTAGTGTTTATTGACGATATTTTGATTTATTCTAAGTCAGATGAAGAACATGCAGAACATTTGAAGACAGTGTTACAGGTTCTGAAAGAAAGGAAGTTGTATGTTAAACTGTCCAAATGTGAATTCTGGTTGAAAGAGGTTAGTTTTCTCGGCCATGTTATTTCAAGTAGTGACATTGCTGTAGACCTATCTAAAGTAGATGTTGTGCTGCAATGGGAAACTCCGCGAAGTCAGCAACAGAGATTTGAAGCTTTTTGGGTTTGGCTGGTTATTACAGGAGGTTTATTGAAGGATTTTCTAAGTTGGCACTTCCACTAACAAAGTTGACTTGTAAAGGTAAAGCTTTTGTGTGGGATGTAGAATGTGAAGCGAGTTTTACCAATTTGAAAAAGAGGTTGACGTCGGCTCCAATTTTGACGTTACCAAAACCTGAAGAACCTTTTGTGGTGTATTGTGACGCTTCTAAAACGGGATTAGGTGGAGTATTGATGCAAGATGAAAAGGTTGTTTCTTATGCATCAAGGCAATTGAGAATTCATGAGAAGAATTATCCTACACATGATTTAGAACTTGCTGCAGTTGTTTTTGTATTGAAATTTTGGAGACATTATTTGTATGGCTCTAGATTCGAAGTGTTTAGCAACCACAAAAGTTTGAAGTATTTGTTCGATCAGAAGGAATTGAATATGAGACAGTGAAGATGGTTAGAGTTATTGAAAGACTATGATTTTGGTTTGAATTATCATCCGGGTAAAGCTAATATGGTGGCTGATGAGTTGAGTCGAAAGACTTTACACATGTCAGCAATGATGGTTAAAGAGTTGGAATTAATTGAGCAGTTTAGAGATATGAGTGTGTTCTGTGAGACGACACTGCAAAGTGTTAAGCTAGGAATGTTGAAGATTAATAATGAATTCCTGGATTTGATCAAAGAAGCACAGAAGTTGGATGTGAAACTGGTAGATTCGATGGTTGGAATTGATCGATCTGAAACTAGTGAATTTAATGTAGACGCGTAGGGTGTGTTGAGATTCCGTGATCGGATTTGTATTCCTGATGATGTAGAGTTGAAAAGACTAATTATGGAGGAAGGGCATAGAAGTAAGTTGAGCATTCATCTGGGAGCTACTAAAATGTATCAAGATTTGAAGAAATTATTTTGGTGGCCTGGAATGAAGCATGATATTGTGCAGTTTGTGTATGCATGTTTGACTTGTCAGAAGTCGAAGGTTGAGCATCAAAAACCTGCAGGGTTGATGCAACCATTGGAAATCCCAGAGTGGAAGTGGGATAGTATTTTGATGGACTTCATAACTGGATTACCTAATACCATGCGAGGGCATAATTCCATTTGGGTGATTGTTGATAGGCTTACTAAGTAGGCTCATTTTATACCTATTGACCTCAGTTTTCCTGTACCGAACTTGGCGGAGATTTATATCAGGGTGATTGTTAAGTTACACGGTGTTCCATTGAGTATTGTGTCGGATAGAGATCTGAGGTTCACATATGATTTTTGGCAGAGTTTATAGAATGCGTTGGGTTCTAAGTTGAGGTTGAGTTCAGCGTATCATCCTCAAACTGATGGTCAGACAGAAAGGACGAATCAGTCATTGGAAGATTTACTGCGAGCATGTGTTCTTGAAGAGAGAGGTTCGTGGGAGACTTGCCTTCCATTGATAGAATTCACATATAATAATAGTTACCATTCTAGCATCGGAATGGAACCTTTTGAAGAGTTGTATGGTCGGAGGTGTAGGACTCCGTTGTGTTGGCATGAGACGGGAGAAATTGTAGTGCTTGGACCTGAACTAGTTCAAGAAACCACCGAGAAGGTGAAGCTTATCCGTGAAAAGATGAAGGCTTCCCAAAGTAGACAGAAGAGTTATCATGACAAGCGGAGGAAAAGTTTGGAATTTCAGGAAGGTGAACATGTATTCTTGAGAGTTACACCAGTAACCGGTGTTGGACGAGCATTGAAATCGAAGAAACTTACTCCTCGCTTTATTGGTCCATATCAGATATCAGACAGAGTTGGAAAGGTTGCTTATAAGGTGGCGTTGCCGCCGAATCTTTCGAATTTGCATGATGTGTTCCATGTGTTGCAACTCCGGAAGTATATTCCTGACTCGTCTCACGAGATTCGTATGGATAATGTGCAAGTGCGGTATAACTTGACCGTGGAGACAATGCCAGTACGAATTGCAGATCGCGAGACAACGACTTTGCGTGGAAAGGAGATTGCGTTGCTGAAGGTTGTCTGGTTAGGAGCTGCTGGAGAAAACAGACGTGGGAGTTGGAGAGCAAGATGCGGGACTCTTATCCCGAGTTGTTTGAATCAGGTAATTTTCGAGGACGAAACTGTCCTAAGTGGGGGAGAGTTGTAACACCCGTAATTAATTAAAGTAATTTAATTTAATATTATAGAGTATTTTCCGATTAATTTAGTGAATAAGTTGAATTGTAGGTGGAATTGTTAAATTAGTAATCGGGTAAAATTAGTCGAAATGAAAATAATATTAGAATTTATTTTATCAAGTAGAATTATTAAATTAAATATAATAGATTAATTTTAAGGGTAAAATAGCATTTTAGGAGTGTTATTTAGTAGACCAAATTATATTAGGAGCCATTATACAATTGAGTGACCTAGTAAAATATGGAGTTAACATAGCTTGCAAAAACCAAAACCAAGGCATAGTCGTAGCTGCAAGGGAAACCAGAAGAGAAAAGGAAACGAAGTAATTTGGGAACAAGGGTTGCTAGGAGGGATCGATTTTCGTCCGAGAGTTCGCTAATTCTGATCGATTTTCTGAGTTCCCTTCAATCCACAGGTAAGGGGTGGGGTTCGGATTATATAATCGATTGTAGGATAATTTTATGTGGGGTTTAGGGCTGCATAATTACACAGCTAATCATGTTTTGTCGATGAATTTATGTTGTTGAATGAATAATATTGGTTCCTGTTGAAATTGTTTCTGTTATATGTGTTGTTCCGTAATTGTTGTCCTGTGAAAATGTTGCAATTGTGGTGAATCGTTGTTGTGATTGTGAGACAACATACATGGAAGGAGGCAACCGTCCCCGTTGGAAGCAAGGAGAGGAGGCGACCGCCCCCTAAGTGTATGGGAGAGATTGGGACGACCGTCCCTTGGAGGAAGAAGAGAAAGGCTAAAGTGAGGGGAGGCGTCTGCGTCAGCATGGTGAAGAGAGGGAGGCGACCGCCTCAGGTTCCCAGGAGGGGCGCCTCACACCCACCTCTCTTCCTTGCCTTGTCCTCTGTTTTCACTTGGTTTGTTGATTAATTGATTAATTTGACTTATGTTTTGGTGAGTTAGGATAGTACAATAGGACAAGTAATACCAATAGCATGATGAAAATAATAATAGCAGCAACAGCAAATATTTAATAACAGGTAACAAAAATACTCTAGCAGCAATAGGAAATTATACCAGAAAAATAGTATTTAGCAGCAACAAATTATCACGGACAATGTGAATTAAACAGTGGAAAGACCAATCAAAAATGCAGATTAATAATGATACTGACAGAATTAATTAGTTGAATGAATAGGACTAATTATTAATGTTGCAGAAAACTAAAAACAGAGCAGAAAATAAGACTGTCAGTCGATTTAAGCGGAAAAATTAGTTTCTCGGAATTGGACGAAACTTTGCAGAATAGTTCGGGTATACGAGTAGTTAAATAAAACAGTGTCAATTCATCGAAAATCGTGTTAGTTGCTGAATTGCAGATACTGTCAGAACGATGTTGTTTGTGTCTGAATTGGATGATCTAAGAATCGTAGGCTTAAATGGCTAAAGTCGAGGAATGAAGTGGATTGAATTAAATTATAATTGCATTGTGTTGATGTTGATGTTGTTATTTTGTTGTTGAAGTTGATGTTGTTGATTAAGTTGATGTCGTTCGTGCATGATTTTAAGTTGCAGTTCTTTAAGTTGTTGTTGGAATTACATTCGTTGCATCGTACATAGCATTTGCATTTTCAAGTTGGCCTGGATTGGCACCACGTTGTAAGTTGAAGGCTTATGCCTTGTTGAATGCCTCGATAACCTGGCATGTTTTTAAGTTGGGAGTTTACTCCAAAATAGATCCACATGCATCTGCATTCGTCAAGTCGCATCCGAGTCGCATTTTAAGTTGTTGTTGATTTTTATGTTGTTTTGTGGATATCGTACGTTGTTGATTAAAGTGGTAATTAATGTATGTTTATTTACCTAGCATATGAATTATCGTATTTTTGCTTATATTATTCGATATCTCACCCTTTCTATTTTGTTGGTCGTTACCTTTATATTGGTAACGTACAGGTAACGAGGAGTAGAAGGTTTAGTAGCTTATGGCGTCGTCGCTCTGATACGTAGCACTCGGGGGGAAACGAACGCTTGTTTTCTTTATGTTTATGCATTTTCTTCTGTTGCACTAAGTTGTGGTTTTTGAGAAATACTTTGTGGTTTTCCGTTGTTTCAAAGATGCTATTCTATTTTGAATTATCCATGTTGAGAATCCGCGGCGGTTTATTATTTAAAGTTGAATTGTTAAAGATTAATTATGTTGCAATTGTTCGTATTCTTTATGTTCTATGTATCCGCCAAGAATTATGTTGATTTAATTGTTGTTTTCAAGTTGTGAAAGTGTAATGCCTCAAGTTTTAGCTTGAAATTTTGGCACTCTGATATGTAAAACGTTGGGTAGATTTGGGGTGTTACATTGAGGAAACTAGGTTGTTGAGATTTTCTCGCCTCCATTTTCTCCTCCGTAACGATCGCTATGAACTGTTGAGCTAGGGCGTGACGGTCGTCACGCATTCCTTCTTGAGGAAGTCTCTTGTTTCATCGCGACCGTTAGGGCACGCGTGGCAGGTGGTAACGACCGTTACCCTTGGACTCTTGGGTTGGCTTTGCGCGTTGTGTTGGGCCTGCTCCTTTTGTTTTATTTAATTTTCAAGGCCTCTTTACTTGTAATGCACCCATATTTTCCCATACACCCCACAATTTCATAATTGCTCCTCTTTTGTGGATTTTGAGTACGATTTTTCTGAGTTTTCTAGACTTTCTTCACACATGCCTTGTAATCATCAAATTCCTGAAAACATAGAAAATACAGGCATAATACAAATAAAGAGTAATTTAATTAATTAAAATGCAGATAAAATTCATGTAAATTGATCCAAATAATCAATCCAAATAATCTTGAATAAGTCAATGTAAATGGAGGAGTTAATTTTGAAGTAAAAAATATGTAAGATAATAAGTTATGAAGCAAATGCAGGAGTCAGTGAAAATTTTCCCAGGCTTTATAAATTTTTTGCTTATAAACATTCTCCTAACCAAAACATTCTCCTAGCCACTATATAATTGGCAGAATCTTCAAAAACAATTCCTCTTTCAATCCTCTCTCATTCTCATTTTTCCTTCAATCTCATTCAAAAATAAACAAGTCAAGTCACGTAAACAAGTCTAATTTTAACTCAATCTCAAAAATGATAAAAATCAAGTTGAATTTATTTCTCTGTAATTTGAGAGCTTATGAAATAAACATGCACAATCAGTCACAAAACCAAAATATGGTCATCAATTCTCATAACTGAGTTGAGTCGTGTGTCAAATATTATGGTCAAGTATTCAAAGATTATGGTTAAGGATTGTGATTGAATAAAGTCACAATTTGTTGATCAAAGAAATCATGTGACAAAGAAATCATGTGAGTCAAAGAAATCATGTGGTCAAGGAAATCATATGGTTAAGATATCATGTGAGTCAAAGTAATCATGTGGTTCAAATATATCATTGTGTCAAAGAAAGCATGTGAACACCCATAGTTTTGTGAATCTTCCATGGTTTTGTAAAGATAATCACCTATAAATAAAGGTGCATTTCTCATTTGTAACACACCACAAAATAGCATTACAACATAGTAACTAAGAAGAAAAATAAGAGAGAAAAATATTGTATTATCTTGTAAGGTTCTTTTAGTGAGTGTTCTCCTATTACAAGAGAGAGTGTAATTTGTTCTTTTCTTGTATTTAGAGAGAAGTGTTGTAATTTCATCCACTTAGTGAAAATCTTTTCTACCGATGCCCGTGGTTTTTCCCTTATTTATTGAGGGTTTCCACGTAAATATTGTGTGTCAATTTCTACCTAATCTCTTATTTTGAGTTGTGTGGTACTTATCTTGCTACTCTGATGCCCAACAGTGGTATCAGAGCTGTCGGTGTCGGTCCATATTTCTACTATGGTATACCGTTATTATTCACACATGTGGTTGTATACTTTTGTAGTGATTGTTAACGTATACTAAATTTATTCTAGTGTGCGATAAAAAAAATACAATACTACTCCTGTATACTGTGCTATTCACGGTGAAATTGTGTAAACTTGTTCAGTACAAAAAATATGGCAACAAAATTTGAGATTGAGAAATTCAGTGGGAGTAATTTCTCCCTGTGGAAATTGAAGATGAAGGAGATCCTGAGAAAGGATAATTTCTTACCAGCAACTGAAAGTAGGCCTGTAGATATAACTGATGAAAGGTGGAAAGATATGGATGACAACGTTGTTGCCAATTTGCACTTAGCAATGGCAGATTCAGTTTTGTCCAATATTGCAGAAAAGAAAACTGCAAAGGAGATATGGGATACTCTAATTCAAACATATGAGGTCAAGTCACTTCACAACATAATTTTCTTAAAAAGAAGACTCTACACTCTTCGAATGAGTGAATCCACTTCGATGCCGAATCACAACAACAATTTGAACACATCACTTACTCAACTATCTGCATCAGATTTCACAATAGTGGAAAATGAAAGAGCGGAGCTTCTTCTTTAGAGTTTACCAAATTCGTATGATCAACTCGTCATCAATATTACAAACAATAATATTGTTGACTGTCTATCCTCTAATAATGTCGCTGGAGCTGTTCTTGAAGAAGAATCCAGGCGTAAAAATAAGAAAGATCGGCGTGAAAGCTCAAAACAAATAGAAGCTTTGACAATGACGAGATATAGATCAATGGAACATGGTCCCAATGGGACTCAAAATCATGGTAGATCAAAATCTCGAAGAAGGATAAACCTCAAATGCTACAATTGTGGCAGGAGAGGACACTTGAAGAAAGAATGTTGGTTCAACAAGAAAAATGGTGAGAAGTCTTCTGAAGCAAGTACATCTCAAGGATGTATTGCTAGTACCATTGATAATGGAGAAATCATTTACAACGAAGCAGAATAAGTACCAAAGGTGAAAATCAACTCACTAATGGCTGAATAGTAGATTCAGGAGAAACATGGAACATGACTGCACGACGAGACTAATTTTGCACTTATGAACCTATCTTGGAAGGACATGTATTAATGGGGAATGACCATGCTTTGGAAATTGGTGGATTTGGTACTGTTAAAATAAAAATGTATGATGTTATTTCCCGCACACTTCAAGGGGTACGACATGTGAAAGGATTGACGAAGAATTTTTGTCTATTGGGCAACTAGATGACCTCAGATGCAAGACCCATGTTCAAGGTGGAATCTTGAAAGTGGTGAAAGGTTCGCTAGTAGTGATGAAAGCAGAGAAGGTTGCTGTAAATCTATACTTCTTTTGGGAGATACTTTGAAAATTGCAGATCGTTAGTTGTAGCTAGAAGTCAGGAATAAACAACGATGATACTAGACTTGATTCATTCTAATGTGTGGGAGTCACCGGAAATGTCCATTGGAGGAGAAAAATATTTTGTATCATTCATTGATTATTACTCCAGGAAACTATGGGTGTACCCAATCAAGAAAAAGTTAGATGTGTATTCAATATTCAAGGAGTTCAAAGCACAAGTGGAACTTGAAACTGGGAAAAGAATTAAGTGCTTGAGGACAGATAATGGAGGAGAATATATGTATGGTAATTTCTTGGCATTCTGTAAGCAAGAAGGTATTAAACGACAGTTTACTGTTTCTCATACACCTCAACAGAATGGAGTAACATAGTGGATGAATAGAACTCTCCTGGAGAGGACGAGAGCTATGCTGAAAACAATAGGATTGGCAAAGTCTCTTTGGGCAGAAGCTGTCAAAACTTCCTGTTACGTGATAAATCAATCGCCATCAACTGCAATTGATTTAAAGACACCAATTTAGATGTGGCAGGAAAACCAGGTGATTATTCTTCTTTGCATGTATTTGGATGTCCTGCGTATGTGATGTACAACACCCAAGAAAGAACAAAATTTGACCCAAAATCCAGGAAATGCATATTCTTGGGTTATGCTGACAATGTGAAGGGGTATCGTCTATGGGATCCCATTTCCCACAAGATTATTGTTAGAAGAGATGTGATCTTTGTAGAAAATGAACCACAAAAGGAGCTCAAAGAGGACAACACTATAAATGAGACTGCTATAGTAGAGATGGAAGAAAAGTCAGGAGAAAATGATTTTTATGAAACAGATCCAGAGCCCGAAGAACAAGAACCAAATGAGATCAATAATGAAGATCCCAGAAGAATAACACGTCAGATAAGAAATCCATTCTGGCACTCAGAATATGTGATGGCAAGTCATGATGCATATTGTCTTTTATCAGAAAATGGAGAACCATCAACCTTTCACGAGGCATTAAATGGTTCAGATGCTTCTTTGTGGATGGTAGCAATGCATGAGGAAATTGAAGCCTTGCATAGAAATAACACATGAGAACTTATTGAACTTCCTAAAGGTCAAAAATCCATAGGCAATAAATGGGTGTTCAAAATTAAGCAAGATAGCAACGATCAGGTGGAACGATATCGTGCAAGATTGGTGGTCAAAGGATATGTTCAAAAAGAAGGTATTGATTTCAATGAAATATTTTCTCCAGTGGTAAGACTCACCACAATCAGAGTGGTCTTGGCAATGTGTGCTGCATTTGATCTACATCTTGAGCATCTTGATGTAAAGACTGCATTTCTTCATGGAGAACTTGAAGAGGAAATATATATGCGCCAACCCGAAGGCTTTGAAGAACAAGGAAAAGAAAACTTGGTTTATAGGTAGACCAAATCTCTGTACGGTTTAAAGCATGCGCCAAGGTGTTGGTACAAGAGATTTGATTCCTTCCTCATGAGCCTTGGATACAACAGATTAAGTTTAGACCATTGTACGTATTACAAAAGGTTTGATGATAATAATGATTTTATCATTTTGTTATGGAGTCCAACAAAGATCGAGTCCAAGAATTGAAGGCACAATTGGCTAGGGAGTTTGATATGAAGGACTTGGGACCAGCAAACAAGATTTTATGGATGCAAATTCATAGAGACAAAAAAGATAGAAGGATTTGGCTTTCTCAGAAGAATTATCTCCAAAAAGTCTTGCGCCGCTTCAACATGCAAGACTGTAAGCCAATATCTACCCCACGTCTTGTCAATTATAAATTATCCTCAAGTATGAATCCTAGCAACGAAGCGGAGATGATGGAAATGTCTCGAGTACCATATGCATCAGCGGTGGAAAGCCTTATGTATGTTATAATATGTACTAGACCAGATATTGCTCAAGCAATTGGAACGGTTAGTCAGTTAATGGCAGATCCAGGTAATGAACATTGGAATGTTGTTAAAAGAATCCTTAGATACCTCAGATGCAACATTATGTTTTGGGGGATTAGAATTCACTATCAGAGGCTATGTTGATTCAGATTTTGTTGGCTATCTTGATAAAAGAAAATCTACTATTGGCTATATGTTCACACTTGCAGGGGGAGCGGTAAGTTGGTTATTCAAATTGCATATTGTTGTAAAAATCTTTTCTACCGGTTCTCGTGGTTTTTCCCTTATTTTTTGAGGGTTTCCACGTAAATATTGTGTGTCAATTTCTACTTAATCTCTTATTTTGAGTTATGCGATATTTATCTTTCTACTCTGATACCCAACACCGTGGAGGAGAAACAGAGGCGATGGAGATCGAAAGTTACGAAAGTGGTGGAGGAGCGACGGATGAGAGTTGAAACAGAGAATAGGAGGAGATGAGGATGAAGGAGATTAGGAGACGAGGTTGTTCGGTGCAAAGATGCCGGTGGCAGAGGCCAAAGCGTTGGCGGTCGACGGCGGAAGAAGTTGAGAAAGACGAAGTCACGAAAGGGGCGGCGCTATTTTCCTTTTCTTTCGTTTCTGCAAAGACTTTTTCTTTTCTTCTCTTTTTTTTTTACTCATATATGCCCCGAAATTTATTAGGCCCGAGTCTAGGCAAATATCCATATATATATATATATATATGGGGCGTTATTTTCCTTTTCTTTCATTTCTGCAAAGACTTTTTCTTTTCTTTCTTTTTTAATTTTTTTTATTCATATATGTTCTGAAATTTACTAGATCTGAGCCTCAGCAAATGGCCACCTATATATATATATATATATATATATATATATATATATATATATATATATATATATGTGTGAGGGTTATAGCTTGTATCATGCAACTACTACTTTCTTCATCTCAATTAACATCAAACACTATATTTATATAAAAAATAATATAATTATTTTATCATGTATTTTATTGTGCACATCAAAGAGATGTAAAATGTGTAAATATTATTTTAATTCAATCCACACAAAGGTATCTCTTCTATGCTTAGGCCCTTCACTTTGGCGTGGAAGAACGAACAACTCTAAATTATTTTTTTTATGAGAGGCTTAATTTTTTAATTAAGATTTAACTTAAGTCCTACAAATTCATATATTGTGGTGGAATCCGTATATTTATTTTGTTTTTGGATTTGTTAACACGTGGGTTAAGGATACATGTAACCAAAACTCTTAATTTATAGCAAATCCTAATACACTAATAGAGTATTAAGTAGTGTCTGTAGTCTGTACAAAAACACAATGAGTTGGATTATTCTTGTGGCTTCTATTACATACACGTAGTTAAAATGATGATACACATGGACGTGATGATTAATAGGAGACAGATGGTATCTCTATTGAGATGCACCAACTGCTAGCTTCCAACTAACCCCATGCTTCTCTTCTGTATGTCTCACTCAATCATTTCATTAATAAACTATTTTCGACCGATTAATATAATTATTTTATATGCTAGTTTCAGTTTCTTTTTTAAGAGAAGTCATATGAACTATCTTCCATTTATTTCTTTAGATGCACATAACTTTATTATTTGAGATTCTTAAACAAATAAATCACTTTAAAAAGAGCAAATTTGATTGTTGAAGATTTAATAAATTAAAGATTGCTAATCAATTAAATGAAAAATGGATTTCTGCGCCTTTGAATTTGTTTCAGTCGCAGGAAATGTTTCAAAATCTTAATGGAGATTGAGTTCTTCGTATTCTCGATAGTTCGTGTTAATGTCAATTGAATTTTTTCTGTCTATTAAAAAGATGTTAGACACAATGTTTAGCACAATGTGTATAATAAAATTGATGCAGTAACAAATAAAATACAAATAAGAGTAAAAAGGACACAAAGAATTGTTAACTCATTTTGGTGCAAAATTATTTATGTTTGAAAGATGTTAATTCAAGAAAGAAAATTCACTCTTCATAGTAAAAATACAAATTGGTTTTAGTTGAACATTCCTAGTTTAAAACCAATTTTCTTAATGTTATCAATGAATTCCTATTTAGTATAGGGCAATTGGTCGAAAAGAATTATAAAGTGTTGATCGATGACAAGATGATGAGAGTCGCCGACGTAAGAGAAAGGTTAATATTGAAGGCAATGTGATGGAGCATAAGTGTCTTGTAACTGCAAGATTGAACTCAATGTGATGGAGCATAAGTGTCTTGTAACTGCAGCTAGCAGAGATGAATGGATATATCACAATCGACTAGGTCATTTGAACTCCAAAGACATCATAGAAGGAATATGATTTCAGGATTACTAGAAATCGAAATTCCAAACGAGGTGCGTGGGGAATGTGTGTAGGTGAGCAACACAAGAATAGCTTCAACAAGGATGCATGAAGAAAGTCAAAAGAGATTCTTGAAATCATATATTCTGATGTATGAGGTCCTATCCATGTGGATTCTAATGGAGGTAACAAATACTTTGTCACTTTCATAGATGGTTTCAATAGAAAATTAAGGACTTACCTGATCAAGAAGAAAAGTGAAGTGATCGAGATATTTGTCAAGTTTAAATCTATGATTAAAAGACAATGTGGTCAAAAGATCAAGATTCTGAGGACTGATGGTGGTGGAGAATGTGTCAAAATACTTCAAAATGTTATGTGAGAAATAAGAGATTGTGCATGAGGCAATGACACCCTATACTCCACAACATAATGGAATTGCATAAAGGAAGACTATAACCATCATGAATATGGTGAGAAGTATGTTAAAAAGCAAACATTTACCTAAAGAGTTTTGGGGTGTGTTTGCTGTAAAAAGTGAAGAATTAGGGAATCGAATCAGAATTCAAATCTCTGGCTCAAAATGATTTACTCTTTGATTTTTTAAAAGATGTCGCGAGCATCAAGCTTTATTGTTTCCAACAAAAGAAAGGAAAAGGGAAAGGCTGAAATACCCTAAAAAAGATATGCAATGCGATTAGTGTAAAACTAAACTCAAAGCATGGGGGAGTAGAGATTATTGGGTAAGAGGGTTAGGTTATACAAAGGGAAGGTATTAGCACCCTATGTATCTATAGTACTCTATGGGACCTTTTGTGTGTTTGTGTTTTATTTGCTATGCTATTTTGGGAATGTTTCTCCTTTAGGATTTAAGAAAGGTAGGCTAGGTAGGAACCTAAGTTAGTTTATTATGATATGCTCGCAAAGATCAATGCAATCTTCTGCATACCTATCCGCTAGAGGGAATCAGAGCAATTTTAGCTCAGGATCTAAGGGAAACTAAGGTTTGGGTTGGTTTGAGAGAGAAAGAATTATGCTCGCCAAGGGTGAGACCTTGTGCCTACGTATTCTCAAAAGGAGGTTGAGAAAGTCAGAGAAATCGTAGTTCTCATTTATGTGCTAGTGGAAGCAAATATTTTTAAGAGACAATGACAAGTGTCATCTTAATGAAAAATGTAATCTATTTCATCACATATATTTTTGAAAATTGATTGTTTGAATATTTCATTGTAAGAAATGGGTGTTTAACTTGAGTGTAAAAGTATAACGCTTATAGTTCTTAGAATGAGAAGATATTTTGAAAAATGTTGAATCTTTCATTGTAAGCATTGAGAATTTTGCTCGAGTGTACAAGTGTTCCACTTACAGTTAAGAAAGATGTTTTATTTGTTTGTTTAAAAAAAGTGTTTGATTTGAAAAATGTTTGATTTAAATGTGATGCTAAAGATGAGATACTTCTTTCATAAAGATGATTCATGTCTCATCTCTGAGGAGAAATGTTTTGTTATTGTTTAGGGGGGTGCTTTTAAGAAGTTTGTGGGTCCTTGTATTGTAAGCCCAAGAGATGGCTATCCGAGGGACATCGAGGGTCCTTATATTATGAGTCTGAGATGAGGCTTTCTGAGGGGCATCGAGGGTCCTTGTATGAAGCCCAAGAGAAGGCTATAGGGTATGCCTGGCTTGGTTTTAAGAGTGATTTCACCGGGAAACCATACTCTTTGGGTTTTATCCTAGCTATGGAGATACTTCGTACGAAGTCCAATATGAGGCTGTTGGAGATTTCCAGATCTCTTTCTTGTATGAGGCCCAAGAGGAGGCCAACTCAACGAGGGAGTTGTTTTGTACGAAGCCCAAGAGGAGGTTAACTCAACGAGGGAGTTCTTGTGTACAAATCCCGAGAGGAGGCTATGGGGAACCTAGTTGTTATACTAGTTGTAATGACATAAATAAATATGAACAAGTATATATATGACAAAGTGTGTGTGTGCACTCATAAGAATTTATGCAGGAAATATATAAACAAGTGTATTAAACAAGCAATTAAAGCTAATGATACTTGGTTATATACAAAGGAGTGGGACTTACACCTTAAGGGAGGCCCACTGGAATAAGTGTAGTTTCGCCGAGAATAATGCTTCTTTTAATACATGTGGAATTGGTGTATAAACAAGCGGATAAAACTAGGGAACGATACTAGTTATACTTGAATATGTACAAAAGGTTGAATATGTACAAGGAATTAAATATGTACACAAAAAGGTGGGTATGTGCAAGGAATTAAATATGTACATAAAAGGGTTGGGACTTACACCGTAAGGGAGGCC